>SZWC01000967.1:151786-193776 GCA_023375785.1 Penium margaritaceum
TCCAACGGTCGGATTGGGAGATATGAATTTTCGAAGTTTCGGGGGTCATGGACCGTCGATGTCTGGGTGGGCATGGGTGATGGCTCCATGCCTTAGCCTGAGAAAAGAAAAAGGCAAGAGGTCCAGGGTCAAGACCTGATGGGAGAAATATCCAAAAAGGTCCTTGGTCTTAGGATTGCCTTGTCAGAGTGTGCTGACTAGGATAAAGGTACCTCTCCTTACTTTTTAGGTGAGGTGAGATCCTTGTGTGCTAGCCATGGACACATGGCGATTCTCCATGGGTTTGTGGGTTATGTGACCACTAGGAGTGTGCCATGAGAGCATTCTCTAGCTCTCTAGGTCGTGTGTGAGTGGTCAGCCTGATTGCTAGGCTGATTTCCTCCCTTGTGTGAGATTATGGACTATAGTGTGTGAGCCTTAGCCTCCATGGCTAAGTGGTGTGGCTTATGAGAGGGCTGACTTGCCCAAGCTCTAGCTCTATATGTACTCCATCATTTTGAGTGATTGAACAACCATTCTTTAGCACAAGTGATGCCCTTCCAGTCCCACATGCTCACTGTTGCAAGGCTCCCTTTCTCCTCCAGATACAACAGATTTTTCCAATGATGAAGTTGGATCGACAATCAAAGCGGGCATGTGGTAGTTTCCCGAAACTTACTCCTATGGACATGAAAGTAAGTCGGATGGCTCCTTTCCTAATAATCTCCCACTTTGTCGCAGTCATAGTGGGCTCAGTCTACATGCCCTCATGCAGAACTACTACTTCTCACGAGTCACTCGCTTGGTGCACAAATCAGCAACCTTCTTGCTAGTTGGAGTAAACTCCAGCTTGTTAGCACCCTCCTGCACCATGTGCCAGATGAAGTGATATACAATGTCAATGCGCTTGGTGTGTGCATGGTGCTCAAGAATCTTGGCAAGAGCAAGTGGTGGTGGACCTTAGGAGAGAGGGAGCCTTGGAACAGCAAACATGTCGGACAAGAAGGGCATCACTTGTGCTGAAGAATGGATCTTGAATCACTCAAAAATGATGGAGTACACATAGAGCTAGAGCTTGGGCATGTCAGCCCTCTCACAAGCCACACCACTTAGCCATGGAGGCTAAGGCTCATACACTAGAGTCCATAATCTCATACAAGAGAGGAAATGAGCCAAACAATCAGGCCAACCACTCACATATGATCTAGAGAGCTAGAAATTGCTCTCATGGCACACTCTTAGTGGTCACATTACTCACAATGCCATGGAGAATAGCCATGTGTTCATGGCTAGCACACAAGGATCACACCTCACCTAAAACGTAAGGAGAGGTACCTTTTTCCTAGTCAGCACCCTCTGACAAGGCAACCCAAGAATCTAGGACCTTTTTGGATATTTCTTCTTTAGGTCTTGATCTTAGACCTCTTTCCTTTTTTCTTTTCTTAAGCTAAGATATGGAGCCATCGCCCATGGTCACCCAGATATGAGCGGTCGATGACCCCGGAAACTTGGGGAGTGCGATTGCGCTCTAGTTGTCGACGCGCGAGGAGGCCATGCAAGAGCGTTCCGTCCACAACAGTAGCGCAATCGCACTCGCCATGTTTTTGAGGTTATCGACAGCCGATATCTGGGTCCTAGACTGTCGGATTGTCTTGTCAGAGTGTACTGACCTGGAAAAGGGTACCTCTCCTTACTTTTTAGGTTAGGTGAGATCCTTGTGTGCTAGCCATGGACACATGGCGATTCGCCATGGGATTGTGGGTTATGTGACCACTAGGAGTATGCCATGAGAGCATTTTCTAGCTCTCTAGGTGGTGTGTGAGTAGTCAGCCGGATTGCATGCCTGATTTGCTCTCTTGTGTGAGATTATGGACTCTAGTGTGTGAGCCTTAGCCTCCATGGCTAAGTGGTGTTGCTTGTGAGAGGGCTGACTTGCCTAAGCTCTAGCTCTATATGTACTCCATCATTTTGAGTGATTCAACAACCTTTCTTTAGCACAAGTGATGCCCTTCCAGTCCCATATGTTTGCAGCTCCAAGGCTCCCTCTCTCCTCCATTTCCAACAACAAGACATCTTTCATATAGCGGCTATGTTGCAGGGAGAGAGAGCATGATTAACATTCATGCGCAATCTTGATTCTGAGGATGTATGATACCTCCCTTAGATCAGACATCTGGAAGCGTTCCTACATAGCCTCCTTAAAATCCTATAGTGCACACATGTTGTTGGAAAGGAGGAGCATGTCATCCACATAGACGATGATGAGCACCTCATGACCATGCTGCCAGCGATAGATGCTGTAGTCACATTGACTCCACTCAAACCCCATGCATTGTACCGCCGCATGTCATTTTTGGTTCTTAGCAGGCGACGTTTTCTTGAAGCCGTACAGCGACTTTTATAGCTTGTAAAACAGATACTCCTGGCCATCAATGAAGAACCCTCCGGCTGTTCCATGTTGATTGCCTCCTCCATGTCACCGGTTAAGAATGTCGTCTTGATGTCCATGTGGTGAATCTCAAAGTCCTCAGCTGCTGCATAAGAAAGGATCGTGCACACAGAGGCAAGCTTTGCATAAGGAGCAAAGTTTCCGTAAAGTCGATGCCTTCTTGCTGCGAGTAGCCCTTGGCGACCAGCCTCGCTTTGTACTTTTCAAGGTTGCCATTTGCGCCCCTCTTCTTCTTGAATACCCCCTTGCACTTGATTATCTTGCGTCAAGGTGGACGCTCCGTCAACTCCCACGTATCATTGTCGATCAATGAGTGTATCTCCTGCTACAAAGCTTGCGCCCAATTTGCTACATTTGGTACAGCCATGGCCTCCTTGTACAACGTCTGCTCATCACAGTCTGCTGCTACTGCGACATTCATCTGATCTGGTTTTTGGAGTATCCAGAAGTACCCGCGTCCACCAGGCTTGTAGCGCACCTTGAGAGGGTGCTTGAGACCTGGTGCCGGGACGTTTGTGGGCGGCTGGCGCGGTGCTGTAGGCTAAATTGCTAGTACTGGTCATGCTGCACCACCTTCCTCTGCTTATGGCCATGAGGCCACCGTATTTGCTGCATCAGTCATGGGAGAATAGAGTGGTTCTCCCACTTTCATAGTTTAGGAAGGATTAGGAGATACGGGGTCAAGGAGAATGTCTGCTTCCATTACTTTGTTGGCTGCTGGCTTTGTTGCCACTTGGTAGATGATGTTGGTGCCGATGACGTTGCTTTTGTTGAAAATGACATCCCTCAAGATGATGACGTGGCCAGTATCCCTCTTGTATAGATGATACGCTTTACTTGCCACGTCATAGCCAATCATCAGCATTTGTGCGCTCTTTGCGTCCCATTTTTGCCGCTTCTCCTTGGGCAGGTGCATGTGTGCCAAGCTGCCAAAGGTGCAAAGATGACCCACGCTCGGCTTCTTGCCGAACCACGCCTCGTACGATGTCATCTGCTGCAACACCTTGGTGGGACTGCGGTTCTTGATGTACACCACAGTGCTCACTGCTTCTGTCCAAAAGTCCTAGGTGAGCTAAGTCGCGTGAAGCATGGAGCGCGCTGATTCAACGATTGTGCGGTTGGCGCGTTCTACTGCGCCATTGTGCCACGAGGAGTATGGCGCGGTCCGCTGCACCTTTATGCCTACCGTTGTGAGGTAGTCTTGCATCTCTTTGCTCAGGTACTCTCCGCCACAGGCGCTGCACAACGCCTTGATCTTCTTGCCAATCTAGTTCTCGACCATTGCCTTCAACTCCTTGAACCTGTCAAAGCACTGGCCCTCGGAGGAAAGGAAGTACACAACAGTGTAACGGCTGAAATCATCAATGAAGGTGAGAATATACCTAGAGCCTCCAAAGGTCTGGGTTTGCATGGGGCGACACAAGTCTGTGTGGACCAGCTCGAACACCTCCTTCACGCGCTCCTCTACTCTCGAGAACGCCTCGCAATGCTGCTTCCCCTTGAAACAGCTGATGCATAAGTGCTCATCAAAGTTAGAGATTGTGGGCAAGTCACGCACCATCTGCCTCGTTTGAAGTTGCTGCAAGGCGCGCATGCCGATGTGGCCATAGCGCGCATGACAGATTTTGCCATGTGTAGCTTGCACCAATGTTGCAAGACTCTGCTCGCGCAGGATCTTGGTCGCCTCCAACAAGCGTTACATATCGCCTTCATCGACCTGGCCAATCTTCTCCTATTTCCTTGTCAAGGATGTAGCCATAATCATCGTCAAAGACGACACGCAGTCATGTATTGGTGAGACAGGACACTGAGAGAAGATTGAACACAGCATGAGGTACATAATGTACGCGATGGAACACTCCCACTTCAATGCCACGCGGGGTCTCCAACCACATCTCCACAATCCCAATCCCCTCGGCATACACCACCTGATCATCACCCAAAGCAATCAGACGGGGGGGGGGAATGGAGAGCAGCTGCGTTAACCACTCCTTGTGGTGCGTGAGGCTCTTCGTACACCCGGAGTCCTTGTACCACGCCAGATCCGCCTTCTCCTTCTGCGATATATCAGACTTTGCCATGAAGACACGGTCGCGCACCTCCTTCACCACGTTCATGTTGCCAAAATGGCGGACACCAATCTGGTTTTGCTGCTGCTGGTGCTGCTCCTGCCCACGGTACTGTGACTGTTGTTGTTGCTAGTGTGGAGATAGCTGCTTTTCCTGCTGCTGCTACTGCTCCTTCTTATCCCTCTTGAACTTGAAGCAATCTTTCTTGTAGGTCCCCTCTTTCTGGCAATGGTAGCACTTGCCTTTCTTCTTGCCTCTCTACAGCCTAAGCTATTCTAGCTGCTGGTTGCGTGAGCCCATGGCCATGAAAGCTGGTTCACTGTTGTTGCTGCTGCCATTACGCTTTGCTGCATTGCGACGCAGTTATACCTGCACCAGGTGCGTGCAGATCAAGTCCAGGTCGAGAGTGAACTGGAACTCCATCGTCTCTCGCTCCGTGTGATAACTTGTTGAGAGAATCCTTAGCGAGAGGAGGACAAAGCGCGTGTCCTCCACAGGGTTGCCGGCCGCTTTCAGCTTTTTTGCTAGCTCTTTTCGCTTGTCCAAGTACGCCTCCATCCCTTGTCCACCCTGCATTTTCAACGCCATCATCTCCTCGTCCAAAAGCATGAGGAATGCAGGATCCTTGCTCTCATACTTCTTGCATAACGTGTCCAAGTCCTCTTTTGCAGTAGCCTTGTCACTCATGTATTGAAGATGCGGATTGGAGATGGTGTTGACAACTAGCTTGTAGGCCTGCCTGTCCTTTTTCCACTCCTCCTATGCCGTTTCTAGGTTGTAGATGAACTTGCATCTACTGCACCTTTTGCGACATCTTCCCCACGACCACCTGTGCTCCGGTGATGCCTTTTGCCTATGGAGGAGGAGCGCGCTCGTCGCTGCTCACCACCTTCCACAAGCCCCTCTACTCCAAAAGGAGGCGGGTACTGATCTTCCAAAACATGAAGTTGGCACGTCCTTTCAGCCTCTCCAAGGGGTGGGCTGCTGTTATCATGCCTGCTACTGCCATTTTCAGCTTTGGTGACACTCAGCCCTGCCCTTGAGTGGCGGCGCTACCCTTGCTTCTGGTGTTGCTTTTGGGAGAAATCAGTCTAACAAAAAATGGAATGTAGAGACCAGCAGACTAGAAATCTGGGAAAAACTGAGCACACAACAGGAAAATTCAGCTCAAAACCTTTCAGATAGACCCATAAATCAGGATCATCAACAGCAAATTTTCAAAGATATGCCCTTTTGAAAACAGGGTATCCTGCTGCTCCTAGTCCAGCTCACTCCAGCCAGCTTGTAAACGGCGTTCCCCCCAAACGTACTATGGGAATGCAAATGTGCTTGCGGGAATGGAAAGCTTAGGAAAAATACTTCAATTCGTATGTGCTATTTTTTTCATTTGACAAAGAAAAGAGAGAGAGTTATGGTCATCAGAAGGCGATAGTCTTACTCATAGAGAAGAGTGTAGCCCTGGCTGACCTCGTTTTGAGAATAACTCTCAATCCGACTATTTGATATTCACGATGTTGGGCTCATTGGAAAGCTTGTCTCTTCAACTTGAAAGTAGCTGAACGGGGCTCTGATACTAGGTGTTGGATCAGGAGGAGAGAGGGAGCCTTGGAGCAGCAAACATGTGTGACTGGAAGGACATCACTTGTGTTGAATAATGGTTGTTGTATCACTCAAAAATGATGGAGTACATATAGATCTAGAGCTTGGGCAAGTCTCACAAGCCATACCACTTAGGCATGGAGACTAAGGCTCACACACTACAGTCCATAATCTCACACAAGAGAGGAAATCAGCCTAGCAATCAGGTTGACCACTCACACACGACCTAGAGAGCTAGAAAATGCTCTCATGGCACACTCCTAGTGATCACATAACCCACAATCCCATGGAAAATTGTCATGTGTCCATGGCTAGCACACAAGGATCTCACCTCACGTAAAAAATAAGGGGAGGTACCTTTTTCCTAGTTAGCACACTCTGACAAGGCAACCCAAGAATCTAGGACCTTTTTGGATATTTCTCCCATCAGGTCTTGATCTTGGACCTCTTGCCTTTTTTCTTTTCTCAGGCGAAGGCATGGAGCCATCGCCCATGGTCACCAAGATATGGGGGTCAATGACCCCGGAAAGTTTGAAAATTCATATCTCCCAATCCGACCATTGGATCGGCCTCAAACATAAACCGTAGATATTTTCCCACCTGATCTTTCCAATGAGGATGTTGGATTGACAATCGGAGCAGGTATCTAGTAGTTTCTTGGAACTTACTCTTGTGGACCTGAAACTGAGCCGGATGGCTCCTTTCTTGACACAACTCAGCGACCTGCTTGCTGGTTGGAGTAAACTCCAGCTTGATAGCACACTCCTGCACCTTGTGCTTGATGAGGTGATGTGCGATGTCAATGTGCTTGGTGCGTGTATGGTGTTTAGGATTCTTGGCGAGTGAAATTTTGCTCTAGTTGTCGACGCGCACAGCAACTAGAATTGTTGCATTCCTACTCATCTCTGCCATGAGACGCTGAAGCCAAACTGTTTCCTTTTGCTCCAAAGCTGAGAGAGACATACTCAGCTTCCGTACTTGAGGTGGCCACGACCATGTGTTGCTTGGTTCACCTGCTGATGGCCACACCATTCATGAGGAACATTTGTCCAGAGGTAGACATGCTGTCGTCACGGTTTGAAGTCCAACCTGCGTTTATATAACTGATGATGTTGTTGTCGTTGCCGTTGTAGGTGATGTCGATGTTGATGGTTCCAGGAAGGTAGCCGAAGATCTGGTTCACTGCCTTCTGGTGCTCTGGTCGGGGATTCGCCATGTGCTGGATCACAGCGCTAACAGCCTGTGCGAGATCCGGCCTGGTTGCAACCATCACGTAGATGAGGCTGCCGACGGCGCTCTGGTACTTGTGCCGCTTAGCTCCATCTGCTTCTCCATTCAAGCTCACGAGGTACTGCCGCGTCTCCAGCGGTGAACCAATGGGTTTGGCCTCTGTCATGACGAACTGCTACAAGACATCCTTGATGTAGCGACTCTGCAGCAGCAAGAGAGAGGGTGATTTGCGGTCACGCCTGATCTGGATTCCAAGGAAGTATGACGCCTCCCCGAGATGAGACATTTGGAAGCACTCTTGCATGGTGTCCTTGAACTCCTACACTGCAGACATGATGTTAGAGAGGAGAAGCATGCCATCCACAAACACAATGATGATAAGGACCTCATGCTCATGCTACCAGCGATATACGCTATAGTCACACTCGCTACGCTCAAACCCCATGCATTGCAACGCCACATCCAACTTCTCGTTTCAAGCACGTGACGCTTGTTTGAGGCCGAACAACAACTTTTAGAGCTTGCAAACCAGGTGCTCCTGGCCATCCATGACGAACCCCATGTAAATCCAGGTCACTTGCGAGTATCCCTTGGCAACCAGCCTGGCCTTGTACTTTTCCAGGTTGCCATCTGCTCCTCGCTCCTTCTTGAACACCCACTTGCACTTGATCACATTATGTTTAGGTGGATACTCAACAGCTCCCACGTGCCGTTGTCCAGCCACGACTGTATTTCATGGTGCACGGCTTGCGCCCAATTTGCTGCATCATGTACAGCCATGGGCTCCTTGTATGATGTTAGCTCATCTCAATATGCTACAACTGCAACGTTCATATGTTCTTATTTCAGTCGCATGAAGAAACGACCGTGTTGACCAGGCTTGGAGCGTACCCTAAGAGGGTACTTACGACCTGGTGCTGGAGCACTAGCAGGTTGCTGGCGCGGTGTTGCTGGTGCAACTTATGCTGCTGGTGGTGCTGATATCCTTCCTCTGCCAGTGAGGTCGCTATATCTGCTGCATCAGACTTCGGAGAGTAGTCTGGTTCTCCCACAGTCACAGTGGAGGAAGGATCATGAGAGACTGGGTCAGGAAGGATATCTGTTCCCACTACCTCGCCAGCTGCTCCTTCTGCTGCCTCGTCACGAACAATGTTGGTGCTGATGACATTGCCCTCGTTGAAAACAACATCCTTGGAGATGATGACGTGGCCTATATCCTTCTCGTAGAGGCAATACGCTTTGTTGGCACGTCATAGCTAGTCATTAGCATCTGCGCGGTCTTCGTGTCCCACTTTTGCCGCTTCTCCTTTGGCATGTGCATGTGCTCCAAGCAGGCAAACGCTTGCAGATAACCCACGCTTGGCTTCTTGCCGAACCATGCCTCGTACGGTGTCATCTACTGCAGGGCCTTGGTTGGACTGCGGTTCTTGATGTACACCACAGTTCTCACTGCTTCCTCCCAAAACTTGTACGTTAGCCGAGCCCCGTGCAGCATGGAGCACGCCGACTCAAGGATGGTGCGGTTAGCGCGTTCTGTGACGCCGTTTTGCTGCGGTGAGTATGACGCGCTACGTTGTGCCTTGATGCTAACTGCTGCGAGGTAGGCCTAGAACTCCTTGCTCTGGTACTCTCCACCGCAGACGCTACTCAACGCCTTGATTTTCCTACCAGTCTGGCTCTCCACCATGGCCTTGAACTCCTTGAACCTGTCAAAGCACTAGTCGTTGGAGGAAATGAAGAACACAGCAGTGTAATTTTGAAATCATCAATGAAGGTGAGAAAATACCTAGAGCCTCCAAAGGTCTCGGTCTGCATCGGGTCACACAAGTCTGTGTGGACCAGCTCCACCACCTCCTTTGCACGCTCCCTTGCTCCAGAGAATGCGTCGCGATGCAGCTTCCCCTCCAAAAAGCCAATGGATAACTGCTGCTCAAAGTTAGAAGTGATGGGCAAGTCACGCACCATCTACTTTGTTTGAAGTTGCTTCAAGGTACGCATGCCGATGTGGGCATAGCGCGCATGCCAGGATTTTCCATCTGTCACCTGCACCATTGCTGCATGACACAACTTGAACGGGATCTTGGTTGCTCCTAACAGGCAGTACATTTCGCATTCCTTCACCGACCCAGCCAAATCCTCTCTTCTTTCCTTGTGGAGGATGTAGCCATTATCGTCGTCAAAGACAACTTGCAATCGTGTATTAGTGAGAGAGGACACTGAGAGAAGATTGAACATAGCATTAGGAACGTACAGCACGCCATGAAACACTCCCACTTCAATGCCACCCGGGGTCTCCAACCACATCTCTACAATGTGTTGTATCTGGAGGAGAGAGGGAGCCTTGGAGCAGCGAGCATGTGGGACTAGAAGGGCATCACTTGTGCTAAAGAATGGTTGTTCAATCACTCAAAATGATGGAGTACATATAGAGCTAGAGCTTGGGCAAGTCAGCCCTCTCACAAGCCACACCACTTAGCCATGGAGGCTAAGGCTCACACACTAGAGTCCATAATCTCAGACAAGGGAGGAAATCAGCCTAGCAATCAGGCTGACCNCTCACACACGACCTAGAGAGCTAGAGAATGCTCTCATGGCACACTCCTAGTGGTCACATAACCCACAAACCCATGGAGAATCGCCATGTGTCCATGGCTAGCACACAAGGATCTCACCTCACCTAAAAAGTAAGGAGAGGTACCTTCATCCTAGTCAACGCACTCTGACAAGGCAATCCTAAGACCAAGGACGTTTTTGGATATTTCTCCCATCAGGTCTTGACCCTGGACCTCTTGCCTTTTTCTTTTCTCAGGCTAAGGCATGGAGCCATCGCCCATGGTCACCCGGATATCGGCGGTCCATGACCCCCGAAACTTTGAAGATTCATATCTCCCAATCCGACCGTTGGATCGGCCTCAAACTTGGACCGTTCACATTTTGCCACCTGATCTTTTCAACGATGAAGTAGGATGGACGATCGGAGCAAGCATCTGGTACTTTCCTGGAACTTGCTCTTGTGGACCTGAAACTGAGCCGGATGGCTCCTTTCCCAACAATCTCCCACTTTGCCGCAGTCAGAGTGGGCTGAGTCCACATGCCTTCATGCAGAACTGCTGCTTCTCACGGGTCACTGGCTTGGTGCAGAAATCATCGACCTGCTTGCTGGTTGGAGTAAACTCCAGCTTGATAGCACCCTCCTGCACCATGTGCCTGATGAAATGATATGCGATATCAATGTGCTTGGTGCGTGCATGGTGCTCAGGATTCTTGGGGAGTGCGATTGCGCTCTGGTTGTCGACGCACACAGGAACTGGAACTGCTGCACACCCACTCATCTCTGCCATTAGACGCTAGAGCGAAACTGCTTCCTTGGCTCCAAAGCTGAGAGATACGTACTCAGCTTCTGTACTCGAGGTGGCCACGACCACCTGCCGCTTGCTTCACCAGCTGATGGCACCTCCATTCATGAGAAATACATGTCCAGAGATGGACTTGCGGGTCTCAGGATTTGAAGCCCAATCTGCATCTGTGTAGCCGATGATGATGTTGTCGTTGCTGTTGTAGGTGATGCCGACGTTGATGGTTCCAGCAAGGTAGCGGAAGATCCGCTTCACTGCCTTCTGGTGCTCCGGAAGATTAGCCATGTGCTGGCTCACAGCGCTCACAGCCTGTGCGAGGTCCGGCCTGGTAGCCACCATCAGGTACATGAGACTGCCGACGGCGCTCTGGTACTTTTGCCGCTCGGTTGCATCTGCTTCTCCATTGAAGCTCACGAGGTACTGCCGCGTGTCCAGCGGCGTGCCGATGGGTTTTGCCTCTGCCATGCCAAACCGCTGCAAAACATCCTTGATGTAGCGGCTCTACTACAGCGAGAGAGAGCGTGAATTGCGGTCACGCGTGATCTGGATACTGAGGAAGTATGATGCCTCCCCGAGATCAGACATCTGGAAGCGCTCCTGCATGGCTTCCTTGAACTCCTGCAGTACAGACATGCTATTGGAAAGGAGGAGCTTGTCATCCACATAGACAATGATGATGAGGATCTTATGCTCATGCTGCTAGCGATACACGCTGTAGTCACACTCGCTGCGCTCAAACCCCATGCACTGCAACGCCGCATCCAACTTCTGGTTCCAAGCACGTGACGCTTGCTTGAGGCCGTACAACGACTTCTGCAGCTTGCAAACCAGGTGCTCCTGGCCATCCATGACGAACCCCTCTGGCTGCTCCATGTAGATCTCCTCCTCCAAGTCACCATTCAAGAATGCCGTCTTGACATCCATGTGGTGAACCTCGAAGTCCTCAGCTGCTGCATAAGAGAGGAGCGTACGCACAGAGGCAAACTTTGCAACAGGGGCAAACGTTTCTGTGTAGTCGATGCCCTCCTGCTGCGAGTAGCCCTTGGCAACCAGCCTCGCCTTGTACTTTTCCAGGTTACCATCTGCTCCCCGCTTCTTCTTGAACACCCACTTGCACTTGATCACCTTACGTCCAGGTGGACGCTCAGTCAGCTCCCACGTGCCGTTGTCCAGCTACGACTGTATCTCTTGCTGCACGGCTTGCGCCCAATCTGCTGCATCCGGTGCAGCCATGGCCTCCTTGTATGATGTTGGCTCATCTGAATCTGCTGCAACTGCGACGTTCATCTGTTCTGGTTTCTGCAGCATCCAGAAATGGCCACGCTCACCAGGCTTGTAACACACCCTAAGAGGGTACCTGCGACTTGGTGCTGGAGCGTTAGCGGGCGGCTGGCGCGGTGCTGCTGGCACAACTGCTACTGGTGGTAGTGCTCCATCTCCCTCCTCTGTTTCTGCCGATGAGACTGTTGTATCTGCTGCATCAGACATAGGAGAGTAGAGTGATTCTCCCATTGTCACAGTAGAGGAAGGATCGGGAGAGACTGGGTCAGGAAGGATTTCTGCTCCCACTGTCTTGTCAGCTGCTGGTTCTGCTGCCTCTTCACACACAATGTTGGTGCCAATGACGTTGCTCTCGTTGAAGATGACATCCCTGGAGATGATGACGTGGCCTGTATCCCTCTTGTAGAGGCCATAGGCCTTGCTTGCCACGTCGTAGCCAATCATCAGCATATGCGCACTCTTTGCGTTCCATTTCTGCCGCTTCTCCTAGGGCACGTGCATGTGCGCCAGGCTGCCAAATGCTCGGAGATGACCCACGCTCGGTTTCTTGCCGAACCACGCCTCGTACGGCGTCATCTGCTCTAGGGCCTTAGTTGGACTTCGGTTCTTGATGTCGACCGCAGTGCTCACGGCTTCAGCCCAGAAGTCGTAGGTCAGCCGAGCCGCGTGCAACATGGAGCGCGCCGACTCCACAATGGTACGGTTTGCGCGTTCTGCTACACCGTTCTGCTACAGTGACTACGGCGCGGTACGCTGCACCTTGATGCCAGCTGCTGCGAGGTAGTCCTGGAACTCCTTGCTCAGGTACTCTCCACCGCGATCGCTGCGTAGTGCCTTGATCTTCTTGCCAGTCTGGTTCTCCACCATGGCCTTGAACTCCTTGAACCTGTCAAAGCACTGGTCCTTGGAAGGAAGGAAGTACACAGCAGTGTAACGGCTGAAGTCATCAATGAAGGTCAGGAAATACCTAGAGCCTCCAAAGCTCTGGGTCTGCATCGGTCCACACAAGTCCGTGTGGACCAGCTCCAACACCTTCTTTGCACGCTCCCCTGCTCCAGAGAATGCCTCCCAGTGCTGCTTCCCCTCCAAACAGCCGATGCACAACTGCGGCTCAAAGTTAGAGATGGTAGGCAGGTCACGCACCATCTGCTTTGCTTGAAGCTGCTGCAAGGCGCGCATGCCGATGTGGCCGTAGCGCGCATGCCATATCTCGCCATCTGTCGCCTGCACCACTGCTACAAGACTCTGATCACGCGGGATCTTGGTCGCCCCCAGCAAGCGGTACATGTCGCCCTCCTTCACCGACCTGGCCAACTCCTCTCCTGTATCCTTGTTGAGGATGTAGCCATAGTCATCATCAAAGACAACGCGCAGTCCTGTGCTTGTAAGAGAGGAGACTGAGAGGAGGTTGAAAGCAGCATCAGGTACATATAGCACGCCATGGAAAACTCCCACTTCAATGCCACGCGGGGTCTCCAACCACATCTCCACAATCCCAATCCCCTCAGCATACACCACCCGATCATCACCCAAAGCAATCTGACGGGGAAGAATGGAGAGCAGCTGCGTCAACCACTCTTTGTGGTGCGTCAGACTCTTGGTACACCCCGAGTCCTTGTACCACGCAAGCTCCGCCTTTTCCTTCTGCGACATGTCAGACTTCGCCATGAACAGGCGGTCGCGCACCTCCTTGGCGACGTTCATGTTGCCAAAATGGCGCACGCTAGTCTGGTTCTGCTACTGCTGCTGCTGCTGGCGTTGTTGTGACTGCTGCTGCTGTTGCTGTGGAGATTGCTGCTTTTGCTACTGCTGCTACTGCTCCTTCTCGTCCCTCTTGAAATTGAAGCACTCTTTCTTGTAGTGCCCCTCTTTCTGGCAATAGTGGCACTTGCCCTTCTTCTTGCCTCTCTGCTGCCCGGACTGCTGCTGCTGCTGGTTGCGTGAGCCCATGGCCATGAAAGCTGCTTCACTGCTACTGCTGTCGCCATTGCGCTTTGCTGCATTGCGACGCAGTCCCACCTGTACCAAGTGCGTGCAAATGAAGTCGAGGTCGAGAGTCGGCTGGCACTCCAACGTCTCTTGCACCGTGTCGTAGCTGGTTGGGAGTCCCCTCAGCAAGAGGAGGATGAAGCGCGTCTCTTCCACAGCGTTTCCGGCCGCTCTCAGCTGCTTCGCCAGCTCCTTTGCCCTGTCTACAGATACGCCTCCATCCCTTCACCACCCTGCATTTTCAGCGCCATCATCGTTTCCTCCAAAAGCATGAGGAATGCAGGATCCTTGCTCTCATACTTCTTGCACAACGTGTCCCACTCCTCCTTTGCAGTAGCCTTGTCACTCACGTACTGAAGATGCGGGTTGGAGATGGTGTTGACAAGAAACCTGTAGGCCTGCCTATCCTTCTTCTTCCACTCCTCATACGTCGCTGGTATAGCTGCAGAAGAACCCGCATCAGCTGCACCCTTTTGCGGCGTCTTCCCGGCCACCACCTGCGCTGCGGTGATGCCTTTTGCCTGTGGAACTGGAGCCGGCTCGTCGCCGCTCACCACCTCCCACAAGCCCCTCTCCTCCAAAAGGAGGCGGGTATGGATCTTCCAAAACGTGAAGTTGGCGCGTCCCTCCAGCCTCTCCAAAGGCTGGGCTGCTGTTACAACGCCAGCTGCTGCCATATTGAGCCTTGGTGATGCTCAGCGCTGCCCTTGGATGGCGGCGCTACCCCTGCTTCTGCTGCTGCTTCTGCCAGAAATCTGTCTGGCAGAAAATGGACTGTAGATGCCAGCAGACTGGGAATTTATAAAAACTGAGCCCACCACTGGAAAATGCAGCTCACAACCTTTCAGATCAACCCATAAAACAGGGTCATCAACAGGGGATTTCAAAAGATATGCCCTGTTGAAAACAGGGTATGCTTCCGCTCCTACTCCAACTCAGACCAGCCAGCTTGTAAACGGCGTTACTCCCAAACGAATATATGGAATGCAAATATGTTTGCACCAATAGAAAGCTTAGGAAAAATACTACAATTCGCATGTGCCACGTTTTAAATTTGACAAAGAAACAAGAGAGTTATGGTCATCACAAGGCGACAATCTTACTCATAGAGAAGAGTGTAGCCCTGGCCGACCTCGTTTTGAGCATAACTCTCAATCCGACTGTTGGATCTTCGCAATCTTGGGCTTTTTGGAAAGCTTGTCTTTTGATCTTGAAAATACAGTGGTTGATTGTCAAATCTGGTGAAGGTTTTACCCCAACCCGTCACTCTCAAAGTGACGGCCTGTGCTGGCAGAACTTGCCTCTGATACCAAATGTTGTATCTGGAGGAGAGAGGGAGCCTTGGAGCAGCGAGCATGTGGGACTGGAAGGGCATCACTTGTGCTAAAGAATGGTTGTTCAATCACTCAAAATGATGGAGTACATATAGAGCTAGAGCTTGGGCAAGTCAGCCCTCTCACAAGCCACACCACTTAGCCATGGAGGCTAAGGCTCACACACTAGAGTCCATAATCTCACACAGGGGAGGAAATCAGCCTAGCAATCAGGCTGACCACTCACACACGACCTAGAGAACTAGATAATGCTCTCATGGCACACTCCTAGTGGTCACATAACCCACAGACCCATGGAGAATCGCCATGTGTCCATGGCTAGCAGAGAAGGATCTCACCTCACCTAAAAAGTAAGGAGAGGTACCTTTATCTAAGTCAGCACACTCTGACAAGGCAATCCTAAGACCAAGGACCTTTTTGGATATTTCTCCCATCAGGTCTTGACCCTGGACCTCTTGCCTTTTTCTTTTCTCAGGCTAAGGCATGGAGCCATCGCCCATGGTCACCCGGATATCGGCGGTCCATGACCCCCGAAACTTCGAAAATTCATATCTCCCAATCCGACCGTTGGATCGGCCTCAAACTTGGACAGTATACATTTTGCCACCTGATCTTTTCAATGGTGAAGTTGGATTGACGACCGGAGCAAGCATCTGGTACTTTCCTGGAACTTGCTCCTGTGGACCTGAAACTGAGCCGGATGGCTCCTTTCCCAACACAATGCAATCCCATCCGCATACACCTCCCGATCATCACGGAAAGCAATCAGACGGGGGGGAATGGAGAGCAGCTGCGTAAACCAGTCCTTGTCGTGCGTCAAGCTCTTTGTACACCCTAAGTCCTTGTACCATGCCAGATCCTCCTTTTCCTTCTGCGACATGTCAGACTTTGCCATGAAGAGGCAGTCGCTCACCTCCTTGGCCACGTTCATGTTTCCAAGATGGCATTCGCCAGTCTGGTTTTGCTATTGCTACTGCTGCTATTGACATTGCTGTGACTACAGATGTTGTTGGTGCGGAGATTGCTGCTTTTGCTGCTGCTGTTACTGCTCATTCTGGTCCTTGTTGAACTTGAAGCACTCTTTCTTGTAGTGCCCCATTTTTTGGCAATAGTGGCACTTGCCCTTCTTCTTGCCTCTCTACTGCTCGGACTGCTGCTGCTGCTAGTTGCGTAAGCCCATGGCCGTGAAAGCTGCTTCACTACTACTATTGTTGCCATTAGGTTTTTACTGCATTGCGATACAGTTCTACCTTCACCAGGTGCGTGCACATGAAGTCGAGGTCGAGAGTCGGCAAGCACTCCTACGTCTTTCGCACCGTGTCATGGCTCGTTGGGAGTCCCTTCAGCAAGAGGAGGACGAAGCGCATATCTTCCACAAAGTTGCCGGCTGCATTCAGCTGTTTTGCCAGTTCCTTTGCCTTGTCCAAGTAGGCCTCCATCCCTTCGTCACCCTGCATTTTCAACACCATCATCTTCTCCTCCAAAAGCATGAGGAATGCAAGATTCTTGCTTTCATACTTCTTGCACGATGTGTCCCACCCCTCCTTTGCAGTAGTCTTCTAACTCACATACAAAAGATGCGGGTTAGAGATGATGTTGACAAGCAGCCTTCAGGTCTGCTTGTCTTTCTTCTTCCACTCTGCATATGCTGCTGCTGCAGTTGTAGATGACCTTGCATCTGTTGCATCTTTCTGCGGCGTCTTCCTCGCGACCACGTCCGCTACGGTGATGCCTTCTGCATGTGGAGGCGGAGTGCGCTCGTTGCCGCTCACAACCTCTCACAAGCCCATCTCCTCCAAAAGGAGGCGGGTACGGATCTTCCAAAACATGAAAATGGGGCGTCCTTCCAGCTTCTTCAAGGAATGGGCTGCTTTTACCAGGCCTATTGCTGCCATGTTGAGCTTTGGTGATGCTCACCGCTGCCCTTGAGTGGCGGCACTACCCCTGCTTTTGCTGCTGCTTCTGCCAGAAATCTGTCTGACAGATAATGGCCTCTAGAGACCAGCAGACTGGGAATTTGGCTAAACAATGCCCACCACTGGAAAATTCAGCTAAAAAATATTCAGATGGACCCATAAAAGAGGGTCACCAATAGGGGATATTGAGAGACATAACCTTTTTAAGGGTGCACACCGGGTAAGATTCCCGGATCCCAGAATGGATTTGGATTCACGAATCCGAATCCAGGTCTGGCTTTGATTCACGAATCCGAATCTGGATTCGCGAATCCGTAGGATTCACGAATCGTTTCCGAATCCTATGGGTGATGGCAGGTAAAATCCTCTAATCTGCCACATAAATCCCTGTTTTCCACCGTGAAACAATAGGGAAAAGGATCTCCAAATCCCGAATCGAATCCTCATGAAGGATTCGGATCCCCGAATCCAAATCTTTCTCCGGGTTCACGAAGCTTATTCACGAATCCTATGATTTGGTGTGCAGCCTTAAACCTTTTGGAAACAGGGTTTGCTGCTACTCTTGCTCCCGCTCGCACCAGCTAGCTTGTAAACAATGTTTCTCGCAAACGTACCTATGAAATGCAAAATGTTTTAAGGCAATGGAAAGGTGAGGAAAAATACTTCAATTCGTATGTGCTACTTTTTGAATTTGACAAAGAAACAAGGGAGTTATGGTCATCACAAGGCGACAGTCTTACTCAGAGAGAAGATTGTAGCCCTGGCCGACCTCGGTTTGAGCATAACTGTCAATCCAACTGTTGCATCTTCGCAATCTTGGGCTCGTTAGAAAGCTTGTCTCTTGAACATGACGATGTGGTGGTTCCACTCTCAAAGCCACGGCCTGTGCCAGCTGAAAATGGCAGACGTTGGCTCTGATACCAAGTGTTGGAACTTGAGGAGCGGGGGAGCCTTGGAGCAGCAAGCATGTGGGACTGGAAGGGCATCACTTGTGCTGAAAAATGGTTGTTGAATCACTAAGAATGATGGAGTACATACAGAGCTAGAGCTTGTGCAATTCAGCCCTGTCACAAGCCACACCACTTGGCCATGGAGGTTGAGGCTCACACACTAGAGTCCATAATCTCACAGAAGGGAGAAAATCAGCGTAGGAATCAGGCTGACCACTCACACATGACCCAGAGAGCTTGAAAACTCTCTCATGGCACAGTAGTAGTGGTCACATAACCCACAATCCCATGGAGTATCGCCATGTGTCCATGGCTAGCACACAAGGATCTCACCTCACCTAAAAAGTAAGGAGAGGTACCTTCTTCCTAGTAAACACACTGTGACAAGGCAACCTAAGAATCTAGGACCTTTTTGGATATTTCTCCTATCAGGTCTTGACCCTGGACCTCTTGCCTTTTTCTTTTCTCAAGCTAAGGCATGGGGCCATCGCCCATGGTCACCCAGATATCAACGGTCAATGACCCCGAAAACTTCGAAAATTCATATCTCCCATTCTGACCGTTGGATCGGCCTGCAACGTTGACTGTAGATATTTTGCTACCTGACCTTTTAAAACATTGAAGTCGGATCGACGATCGGAGGAGGAATTTAGTAGTTTCCTGGAACTTGCTCGTGTGGACCTAAAACGGAGCCGGATGGCTTCTTTCCCAACACCTGGACCTCTTGCCTTTTTATTTTCTCAGGCTAAGGCATGGGGCCATCGCCCATGGTCACCCAGATATTGCCGGCTGATGACCGTGGAAACTTGGAAAATTCATATCTCCGAATCCGACTATTGGATCATCCTAAAATTTTCACCGTAGAGGTTTTGCCACCTGATCTTTCCAATGGAGAAGTCGGATTGACGATCGAAGCAGGTATTTTGTAGCCTCCTGGAACTTGCTCATTTGGACCTGAAACTGAGCCGGATGGATCCTTTCCCAATAGCTGGACCAGCTCTTGGCCCCACTATTCATGAGGAACACATATCCAGAGATGGAGTTACGGTCCTCGGGGTTTGAAGCCCAATCAGCGTCTGTGTTGCCGATGATGTTGTTGTCCTTGCCATTGTAGGTGACGCTGATGTTGATGGTTCCAACAAGGTAGCAGAAGATCTGCTTCACTACCTTCTCGTGCTCAGGTCCAGGGTTCGTCATATGCTGCCTCACAACGCTCACAGCGTGTGCCAGGTCCGGCATGGTTGCCACCATCAGGTACATGAGACAGTCGACGAGGATCTGGTACTTCTGCTGCTGACCTGCATCCCCTTCTCCATTGAAGCTGAGGAGGCATTGCCCCGTCTCCAGTGGCGTGTCAATGGGTTTGGCCTCTGCCATGCCGAAGAGAGCATGATTTGCAGTCACGTGCGATCTGGATTCCGAGGAAGTATGATGCCTTCCCGAGATCAGACATGTGGAAGCGTTCCTACATGGCCTCCTTGAATTCCTACAGTGCACATATGCTGCTAGAAATGAGGAGCATGTCATCCACATAGACGATGATGATGAGCACCTCATGACCATGCTGCCAGCGATAGACGTAGTAGTCACACTCGCTCCGCTCAAACCCCATGCACTGCAGCTCCGCATCCAATTTCTGGTTCCAAGCACGCGACGCTTGCTTGAGGCTGTACAGGGACTTCCGTAGCTTGCAAACCAGGTGCTCTTGGCCATCCATGACGAATTCCTCCGGCTCCATGTAGATTTCCTCCTCCAAGTCACCGCTCAAGAATTCCGTCTTGACATCCATGTGGTGAATCTCAAAGTCCTCAGCAGCTTGATATGAAAGGAGCGTGCAAACAAAGGCAAACTTTGCTACAAGAGCAAAGGTTTTCATGTGGTCGATGCCTTCCTACTGCAAGTAGCCCTTCGCGACCATCCTCGCCTTGTACATTTTGAGGTTTCCATCTTCGCCCCTCTTCTTGAATACCCACTTGCACTTGATTCTCTTGCATCCAGGTGGACGCTCGGTCAGCTCCCACGTATCGTTGGCGAGCTGTGACTATATCTATTGCTACATAGCTTACGCCCACTGTGCTGGATCTGGTGCAGCCATGGCCTCCTTGTACGACGTTGTCTCATCACAGTCTGCTGCAACCGTGACATTTATCTGATATGGCTTTTGCAACATCCAGAAATGCCCGGGCTCACCAGGCTTGTAGCGCACCTTGAGAGGGTACCTGTAACCTCGTGCCGGGACGTTCGCAGGCGGCTGGCGCGGAACTGCAGGCACAACTACTAGTGCTGGTGATGCTACATCTTCGTCTGCTTCTGCCACTGAGGCCACTGTCTGTGCTGCAACACACATGGGAGAATAGAGTGGTTCTCCCACTGTCACAGTAGAGGAAGGGTCAGGAGAGACGGCGTTAGGAAGAATATCTGCTCCCACTGCTTTTTCAGTTACTGGTGTCAACCTCCTTGAGGCGACAATCTAGAAAACGGGTTCCGACACAATGGTTCCCGCCAACCGCTGTTGGTATTACAGCCAAGCGATGATTCGTTAGCATCTGCCTTTGGTGGACGACTCTGTTAGGACTTTCAAAGGTAAGAAGTGTACTCAATGACAGGCAACTGACATGTTCTTATAGTCTTATAGCCAGCCTCCAGCCTAGGCGCGAGGTGGCTCCTTGGATGAGACACTTTGGGGCCAATCTGGATTGCGTCACCCCCTGCCTACATGGCGCTCCCTGTGACCGCCAAGTGGGGCCAGCCACCAGGATGGACCTTGGAATGTTCTAAGATGTCTCTTGGACCCTTCTTGTCCCCCTTTCGGTCACAAAGAGAATTAGTCACCTGGCCAGGATTTGACCTAGTGACCCCTCGCTTCAGAGACTAACTCTGGAACGTCTAAGCCACAAGGAGTTGTCCTAGGTAGTGTTTGCTGGCTATAATATCAAGATCACACCAAGGGGACTTGCTCCAAGGGAGTAGTGCATGCCTTGTCTATCTGGACCAGACTTAGGGGACTTACTCCAAGGGAGCAGTGCATGCCTAGTCCTTCCTGTGCTTGTCCAAATATGAGCCAGGGACAAGGAGCATATCAGGTCAACAAACTCTACCTTGCACCTCTGTCCATTAGCTGTGGGATCTCTCCTCTCTCTTGCAGTCTTGGCCTCAGTCTTTGTCCGCTGTGTTGACCATACAAATGCCTCGAGTACCTGCAGAGTGCAATTCGCTGTGTAGCGCCTTTGTCATGCAATCTACGAGCATCTTCCTCGTCTCCACGTATTCTAGGTCCACGATCTCCTTTGCAACCAGGTCGCGTGAGTAGTGGTACCTCATGTTGATGTGCGCCGTTTGCCGGGAGATGACACCATCCTTTGCCATTTTCATGGCACTCCTAGTTTTCAATGTAGACCTCTGTTGCCTCCGTTTGTGGCACTTTCATCTCGGTAAGCTAATAGCGTAGCCACTATGTCTCCTTGCATGCTTTTGAAAAAGTGATGTACTCTGCATGTGCGGTAGAGAGGGAGACATAGTCTTGCTTTCTACTTGTCCAAGATACTGCACCATCGTTCAAGACGCACACAAAGCCCGAGATTGACTTTTTGTCATCGATTCTTCCTCCCCAGTCAGCGTCTGTTTATTACACTAACCGCAGCGGGTCAGATCGTTCTTGGCCTCCAAAGTGGAGTCCCATGTGTCAGGTCTTCTATGGATAGTACATGATGGGCTTGACTGCTTGCCAGTGCTGTGGCACTGTATTGGCCATGAAACTGCTCACTTGTCCCACAGCATAGCAAATTTCAGGGCTTGTTCCTACCATGGTATACATGTGGCTGCCAACAGCGGACTAGTATGGAATGATCTCCATCTCACGCCGTTCTGCTTCCATGATGGGGCTCATGGAGGAGAAGAGCTTCATGTCTGTTGTCATACGTGTGCTGATGGGCTTGGATTTGTCCATGTTGAAGCGCTTGAGGACCTCCATGATGTACTTGGTATGCTTCATCTCGGTGTCCGCTGCTCGATTGCGGTGGACGACTATCCCAAGGTGGAACTCGAGCTGACCCATGCCCTTCATCTTGAACCAGTTGCTGAGATCTGTTTTCAGTTTGTTCAACAACACGACCAATGACGAGCAGATCATCTGGTCATCCACATGCAGTGCAACCAGCATCATGCCTTGCTCATCCTCCCGCACATAGACACTAGGGTTCTTCTGGTAGTGCGTGAAGGTGAGCCTGGCCATGAAGCCGTCGATCTCCTTGAACCACATCCTTGGGGTTTGTTTCAGCCCGTACAGTGCTTTGACCAGTTTGCAAACCTTGCCCCCTCGAGCTTTCACTCCCTCGGGCACTTCCATCAGCACTTCTTTGTCTAGCTTCCCATAAAGGAAAGCTGTCTTGACATCCATCTGGTGGACCCGAGATCTTTTGTAGCAACGATACCCAATATGGATCTGATGGAAGCAAAGGTGACAATATGCGCAAAGGTCTCCTCGTACTCTGAACCCGTACGCTGGGAAAACCCCTTCGCCAAAACTTTTGCCTTGTACTTGTCAATAGAACCATCCTGCTAGAATTGTTTATGGAGTCCCCACTGTGACCCCACCAGGTGTGCGTTTGGAGGCCTGTCCACCAGAACCCATGTTCCGCTCTCTTCAATGGATGCGAGTTCGCTATCCACTACCTCCTTCCACTTGGCCGCATCTGGCATGTTCATAGCCTCCATAACGGTCACAGGCTCTCCCTGTACTGGCTGAAAGTAGCAGAACTGGGCTCTGATACAAGGAATTGGATCTGGAGGAGATAGGGAGTCTTGGAGCAGCAAACATGTGTGATTAGAAGGGCATAAGTTGTGCTGAAGAATAGTTATTGAATCACTAAAAAATGATGGACTACATATAGAGCTAGAGCTTGGGCGAGTCACCCCTCTCACAAGCCACACCATTTAGCCATGGAGGCTATGGCTCACACACTAGAGTCCATAATCTCACACAAGAGAGGAAATCAGCCTAGCAATCAAGTTGACCAGTCACACACGACCTAGAGAGCTAGAAAATGCTCTCATGGCACACTCCTAGTGGTCACATAACCCACAATCCCATGGAGAATCGTCATGTGTCCATGGCTAGCACACAAGGATCTCACTTCACCTCAAAAGTAAGGAGAGGTACCTTTTTCCTCGTCAGCACTTTGACCAGCCAACCCAAGAATCTAGGACCTTTTTGGATATTTCTCCCATCATGTCTTGACCGTAGTGTTGGAACTGGAGGAGAGAGGGAGCCTTGGAGCAGCAAGAATGTGGGACTGGAAGGGCATTTCTTGTGCTGACGAATCGTTGTTGAATGATTAAAAATGATGGAGTACATATGGAGCTAGAGCTTGGGCAAGTCAGCCCTCTCACAAGCTACACCACTTAGCCATGGAGGCTAATGCTCACACACAAGAGTCCATAATCTCACACAATGAAGGAAATCAGCCTAGCAATCAGGTTGACTACTCACACACGACCGAGAGAGCTAGAAAATTCTTTCATGGCACACTCCTTGTGGTCACATAACCCAGAATCCCATGCAGTATCGCCATGTGTTCATGGCTATTGTTCAAGGATCTCACCTCACCTTGAAAGTAAGAAGAGGTACCTTTTTCCTAGTCAGTACACTATGACAAGGCAACGCAAGAATCTAGGACCTTTTATGATATTTCTTCCATCAGGTCTTGACCCTGGACCCCTTGCCTTTTTCTTTTCTCAGGCTAAGGCACGGGGCCATTGACCATGGTCACACGAATATCGCTGGTTGATGACCTCAGAAACTTCGAAAATTCATATCTTCCGATCCAACCGTTGGATCGGCCTCAAACTTGGACCGTAGAGATTTTGCCACCTGATCTTTCCAATGGAAACGTCAGATTGATGATCAAAGGACACACTTGGTAGTTTCCTGGAACTTGCTCATGTGGACCTGAAAGTGAGGTGGATGGCTCCTTTCCCATTAATCTCTCACTTTGCTGAAATCAATGTGGGCTAAGGCTGCACACCAAATCCTAGGATTCGTGAATAAGATTCGTGAACCCGGATAAAGATTCGGATTTGGGGATCCAAATCCTTCATGAGGATTCGATTCGGGATTCGGAGATCCTTTTCCCTATTGTTTCACTGTGGAAAACAGGGATTTATGTGGCAGATTAGAGGATTTTTACCTGCCATCACCCATAGGAGTTGGAAAAGATTAGTGAATCCTACAGATTCGCGAATCCAGAGTCGGATTCGTGAATCAAAGCCAGACCTGGATTCGGATTCGTGAATCCGGATCCATTCTGGGATCCGGGAATCTTACCCGGTGTGCATCCTTAATGTGGGCTGATTCTATATGCCTTCATGCAGAACTGCTGCTTTGCATGGGTCACTTGCTTGGTGCAGAAATTCTTCGCGAGTACGATTGCGCTCTGGTTGTCAACGCGCATAAGAACTGGAACTGCTACACTCCCACTCATCTCTGTAATGAGACGCTGAAGTCATATTGCTTCCTTGGCTCCAAAGCCGAGAGAGACGTACTCAGCTTCCGTGCTTGAGGTGGCCACAAGCACCTGTCGCTTGCTGTATCAGCTGATGGCACCACCATTCATGAGGAACACATGTCCAAAGATGGACTTACGGTCCTCTGGGTTTTAAGCCCAATCTACGTCTCTGTAGCCGATGATGCTGTTGTCGTTGCCTTTGTAGGTGATGCGGATGTTGATGGTTCCAGCTAGGTAGCGGAAGATCAGCTTCACTGCCTACTGGTGCTCAGGTCCGGGATGAGCCATGTGCTGGCTCACAGCGCTCACAACCTGTGCAAGATCATGCCTGGTTGCCACCATCAGGTACATGAGACTGTCAATGGCGCTTTGGTACTTCTGCCGCTCAGCTGGATCCACTTCTCCATTGAAGCTTACGAGCAACTGCCGCATCTCCAGCGGCGTGCTGATGGGTTTTGCCTCTGCCATGCCAAACCGCTGCAAGACATCCTTGATATAGCGGCTCTGCTGCAGGGAGAGAGAGAGCATGTTTTGCAGTCATGCGTAATCTGAATGCCGAGGAAGTCAAACGCCTCCCCGAGATCAGACATTTGGAAGCTCTTCTGCATGGCCTCCTTGAACTCCTACATTGCACATATATTGTTGGAAAGGAGGAGCATGTCATCCACATAGAGGATGATGATGAGCACCTCATGACCATGCGGCCAGCGATAAACGCTGTAGTCACACTCCCTGCGCTCCGACCCCATGCACTGCAATGCCGCATCAAACATCTGGTTCCAACTACGCAACGCTTGCTTGAGCCCATACAGCGACTTCTGCAGCTTACAAACCAGGTGCTCCTGGCCATCCATGACGAACCCCTCTGGTCGCTCCATGTAAATCTCCTCCTCCAGGTCACCGTTCAGGAACGTCGTCTTCACATCCATGTGGTGGACCTCAAAGTCCTCTGCTGCTGTATAGGAAAGGAGCGTATGCACAAAGGCAAACTCAGCAACAGGGGCAAAGGTTTTTGAGTAATCGATGCCCTCCTGCTGCGAGTGGCGCTTGACTACTATCCTCCCCATTGTACTTTTCCAGGTTGCCATCTTCTCCCCGGTTTTTCTTGAATACCCACTTGCACTTGATCACCTTACATCCAGGTGGACGCTCAGTCAGCTCCCATGTGCCGTTTTTGAGCTGCGACTATATCTCTTACTGCACAGCTTGCGCCCAATGTGCTGCATCTTGTGCAGCCATGGCCTCCTTGTAGGACGTTGGCTCGTCTGAATCTGCTGCATCTGCGACATTCATCTGATCCGGCTTTTGCAACATCTAGAAATGCTTGCGCTCACCAGGCTTGTAGCGCACCCTGAGAGAGTACCTACAACCTGGTACTAGAGCATTGGCAGGCGACTAGCGCGATATTGTTGGCACAACTGCTGCTGCTGATGATGGAGCATCTTCTTCCTCTGCTTCTACCGATGAGGTCGTTGTATCTGCTGCATCCGACATTGGAAAGTAGAGTGCTTCTTCCACTGTCACATTAGAGAAATGGTGAGGAGAGACGGGATCAGGGAGAATATCTGCTTCCACTGCTTCATGAGCAAGGGATTTTGAGAGATATGCCGTTTTGAAGGAGGGTATGCTGCTGCTCCTACTCCATTTCATACCAGCCAGCTTGTAAATGACATTTCTCCCAGATGTACAAATGGAATGTAAATATTTTTGCACGAATGGAAACCTTAGAAAAAATACTTTAATTCAAATGTGCTACGTTTTAAATTTGACAACGACAGGAGAGAGTTATGGTCATCAAAAAGCGACAGTCTTACTCGAAAAAAAGAGTGTAGCCCTGGCCGACCTCGTTTTGAGCATGTTAGTCTATCCAGCTGTTGGATCTTCGCGATCTTGGGCTCGTTGGAAAGCTTGTCTTTTGACCTTGAAGATCAAGTAGTTTATCATCAAATTTGGTGGAGATAGCACCCCAACCCGTCACTCTCAAAGTGACAGCCTATGCTGGCTGAAAGTGGCAAAACTTGGCTCTGATACCAAGTGGTGGAACTCAAAGAGAGTGGCAGCCTTGGAGCAGTAAGCATGTGGGACTGGAAGGGCATCACTTGTGCTGAAAAATGGTTGTTGAATAACTCAAAATGATGGAGCACATATAGAGCTAGAGCTTGGGCAAGTCAGCCCTCTCAGAAGCCACACCACATAGCCATGGAGGCTAAGGCTCACACACTAGAGTCCATAATCTTACACAAGGGAGGGAATCAGCCTAGCAATCAGGCTGACCACTCACACACGACCTAGAGAGCTAGAAAACTCTCTCATGGCACACTCGTAGTGGTCACATAACCCACAATCCCATGGAGTATCGCCATGTGTCCATGACTTGCACACAAGGATCTCACCTCACCTAAAAAGTAAGGAGAGGTACCTTTTGTCCTAGTCAGCACACTCTGACAAGGCAACCCAAGAATCTAAGACCTTATTGGATATTTCTCCCATCAGGTCTTGACCCTGGAACTCTTGCCTTTTTCTTTTCTCAAGCTAAGGCATGGGGCCATTGCCCATGGTCACCTAGATATCGACGATCGATGACCCCGGAAACTATGAAAATTCATATCTCCAGATGCGACCGTTGGATCGACTTGAAACTTGGACTGCAGACATTTTCCACCTGATCTTTCCAATGGTGAGGTGGGATCGATAATAGGAGCATGCATTTGGTGGTTTCCTAGAACTTGCTCCTATGGACGTGAAACTGAGCCGGATGGCTCCTTTCCCAACACCTGGGCCTCTTGGCTTTTTCTTTTCTCATGCTATGGCCCGTGGCCATCGCCCATGGTCACCCAGATATCATCAGTCGATGATCACAGAAACATCGAAAATTCATATCTCCCAATCCGACTGTTGAATCAGCTTGAAAATTGGAACGTAGACATTTAGCCACCTAATCTTTCCAATGAAGAAGTCCCATTGACGATCAGAGCAGACATTTTGTAGTTTCCTGGAACTTGCTCTTATGGACCTGAAACTGAGCCGAATGGCTCGTTTCCCAACAGCTGCACCAGCTCATGGCCCCACCATTCATGAGGAACACATGTCCAGAGATGGACTTGCGGACATCGGGGTTTGAAGTCCAATCAGCGTCTGTGTAGACGACGATGTTGTTCTCGTTGCCATTGTAGGTGATGCCGATGTTGATGGTTCCGATAGGGTAGCAGACGATCAACTTCACTAACTTCTGGTGCTCAGGTCCGGGGTTCGCCATGTGTTGGCCCACAGCGCTCACAGCCTGTGCGAGGTCCGGCCTGATTGCCACCATCAGGTACATGAGACTTTCAACGGCGCTCTACTACTTCTTTTCGTTTATTGCATCTCCTTCTCCATTGAAGCTCACGAGGTAGTGCCCCGTCTCTAGTGGCGTGCCGATGGGTTTGGCCTCTGTACGTACTCGAGGCATCGGTATGGTCAACGCAGTGGACGAAGACAAAGGCCAAGATTGCTGGAGAAAGGAGAGATCTCACAGCTAATGAACAGAGGTGCAAGGGAAAGTTTGTTCACCTGATATGCTCCTTGTCCATGGTTGATATTTGGACAGGCACAAGACGGACTAGGCATGCACTGCTCCCTTGGAGTAAGTCCCCTAAGTTTTGTCCTGATAGACAAGGCATGCACTGCTCCTTTGGACCAAGTCCCCTTGGTATTATCCGGATAGTATAGCCACCAAACACTACCTAGGACTAATCTTTGTGGCTTGGATGTTCGATAGTTAGTCTCTGGAGCAAAAAGTGACTGGGTCAAATCCCAGCTCGGTGACTAACTGTCTTTGTGGCCAACAGGGGGACAGGACCAGACTAAGAGATATCTTAGAACATTCCAAGGTCCTCCCTGGTGGCTTGCGCTACTTGGCGGTCACACGGAGCGCCATGTAGGCAAGGGGGATGACGGAATCCAGATTGCCCCTAAAGTGGCTCATCCAAGGAGCCACTGCGCGCCTAGGCTAGAGACTGGCTCGAGGACTATAAGAACCTATCAGATACCTGTCATTGAGTAGAATTCTTACCTTTGAGACTCCTCACCCAGTTGTCCACCAGAGGTAGACACTAAAGACCGATTGGTTGGTCTAAGCCCCAGGAGTTTGCTCCTAGTGTGAAAGTGACCAGAACTAAGGGATAGTGCAAGGAATTGATTCCTATGAAGTGCTCATTGTGGAACTTTGGCTCTGAGAGTGATATCATCTCTTGGTTGCAATACCAAGAGCGGTCGTCGGGAACCATTATGTCGGAACCCGTTTTCTAGACCGTTGCCTGAGGCAGGTCAATAAAGGGTTATGGGTCCACACTGACTAGTTGTAAGGCACGCTTATGCGCACTCTCTTGCCCTCGGTCTCGTAGCACGCATCAGTTCCATCAGCTCCATTTGCTCCATCTTCTCAATCTTCTCCAACGGCAGGTGCAGGCACTTAGCAAACAAGGGCCAAGGATAAGCTCTGCCCTTGGAGGTACGACCCTTAGCCCTAACCAGGATAAGCTCTGCCCTTGGCAGCACGACCCTGGGTTCGCTTGTGTACGTTCTTCTTTGTTTGCAGGTGATCAACGGCAAAGGGGTAAGCGACGGATCTGTACCTTCTAAACCAGTAGCAGACAACAGCCTACATCAGCCTACATTGGCCTCAACAAAGGAGATAGGCAAAGAAGTAGTATGTCAATACCCGCGACGCTCACTCTCGAGCAGGTTCATGGCGGGATGTCAAGGTTCACAAGGTTTTGTTTTCACTTGTAGAGATGGCAATTTGAGATTGTCATGAGGGTGCGTGGCTACTTGAAGATGTTCCTTGGAGAAGAGGAGGAACCAATAAAGATAAATCTTGGATGTGAACATGGAGTGTCAAAAATGACATGGCGCTTGCGATTCTTGTGAGATCACTACATGAGTCATAGCATGTCCACCTGCAAGGTATCACACATGGATCAAAGGCTTATGAAGAGCTTGCACGTGTACACCAATCAATGGCTTTTGCAAATCACCTCTTCGCGAGGGAGAGTCAATTCCGGACTTCCTGTTGCTATTTGAAGGACTTTTGCAGCAAGTGACCGAAATGAACTGGGAAATCGACACCAACATGCAAGCCATGATCCTTCTCATGACGCCATTGAAAGCTAGAATCCTCTGATCACCGTCTTTGGTGGTTGGAAGGAGGAGGATTGGACGTATGAGGCAGTGTCCGAGTACGTGCGTAACGAGGACATGCGTCGCAGCGATACAGAGGCCAACATTTTGAGCCTATGCTATACAGTACGGTGGTCGTGGAAACAATTCCTCTTCTGGTCACAGCAGCAGCGGAAGCGATGGTGATGGAGGAAAAGGCAATGGTCGCAATGGTATTGGGAAAGGAGCCATCCAGCTCTGTTTCAGGTCCACAGGAGCAAGTTCCGAGAAACTACCACATGCATGCTGCGGTCGTCCATCCAACTTCTTCATTTGAAAGATCAGGTGGCAAAATGTCTACACTCCAAGTTTGAGGCCGACCCAACGTTCGGACTGAGAGATATGAATTTCGAAGTTTTCGGGGTCATCGATCGCCAATATCCAGGTCACCATGGGCGATGGCTCCATGCCTTAGCCTGAAAAAATATAACGGCAAGAGGTCCAGGGTGAAGACCTGATGGGAGAAATATCCAAAAAGGTCCTACATTCCTGGGTTGCCTTGTCAGAGTGCTGATTAGGAAAAAGGTACCTCTCCTTACTTTTTATGTGAGGTGAGGTCCTTGTGTTCTAGCCATGGACACAGGGCAATTCTCCATGGGATTGTGGGTCATGGCTCACTCCTCCAAGGCTCCCTCTCTCCTCCAGTTCCAATACTTGGTATCAGAGCCAAGTTCTGCCACTTTCAGCCAGCACATGCTGTCTCTTTGAGAGTGACGGGTTGGGGTGAAACCTTCATCAGATTTGACAATCGACCACATGATCTTCATGTTCAAAAGAGAAGCTTTTGAACGAGTCAAATATGGTGACAATCGAACAGTCGGATTGAGAGTTATGCTCAAAACAAGGTCGGCCAGGGCTACACTCTTCTGTCTCAGTGAGACTGTCGCCTTGTGATGACCATTACTCTCTTATTTCTTTGTTGAATTCAAAAAGTAGCACATACGAATTGAAGTATTTTTCCTAAGCTTTCCATTGATTGAAACATATTTGCATCCCATCAATACGTTTGGGAGAACCGTCATTTACAAGATGGCTTGTGTGAGCTGGAATAGGAGCAGCAGCATACCCTGTTTTCACAAGGGCATATCTCTGAAAATCCACCGTTGATAACCCTGTTTTATGGATCCATCTAAACAATTATGAGCTGAGTTTTCCAGTGGTAAGCTCAATTTTTCAAAATTCCCACTCTCCTGGCCTCTATAGCCCATTTTTTGTCACATAATTTTTTGGCAGAAGCGGTAGCAAAAGCAGGGGTAGCGCCGCCACTCAAGGGTAGCACTGAGCATCACCAAAGCTCAAAATGGCAGCACTAGGCATGGTAACAGCAATCCAGTCCTTGGAGAGGCTGGAAGGATGCGCCAACTTCAGGGTTTTGCAAGATGTGTACCCGCCTCCTTTTAGAGGAGAGGGGCTTGTGGGAGGTGGTGAGCGGCGACGAGCGCGCTCCGCCACCACAGGCAAAAGGCATCACCGCAACGGAGGTGGTGGCGGGGAAGATGCCGGAAAAGAGTGCAGCAGATGCAAGTTCATCTACAACTGCAGCAGCGGCATACAGACTGCTTGTAAATACCATCTCCAACCCGCATTGTCAGTACTTGAATAACAAGGCTACTGCAAAAGATGGGTGGGACATGTTGTGCGAGGAGTATGAGAGCAAGGATCCTGCATTCCTCATGCTTTTGGAGAAGAAGATGATGGTGTTGACAATGCAGAGTGGCGAAGGGATGGAGGCGTACTTGGGTAGGGCAAAGGAGTTGGCAAAGCAGCTGAAAGAAGCCAGTAACCCTGTGGAAGACACACGCTTTGTCCTTCTCTTACTCATGGGACTCCCAACAAGCTATGACACGGTGCGAGAGACGTTAGAATACCAAACGACTCTTAACCTGGACTTCATCTGCACGCACCCAGTGCAGGTAGAATTATGTCGCAATGCAGCAAAGCGCAATGGTGGCAGCATCAGCAGTGAAGCAGCTTTCATGGCCATGGGCTCACGCAACCACTAGCAGCAGCAATCCGGGCAGCAGAGAGGCAAGAAGAAGGACAAGTGCCACTATTGCCAAAAAGAGGGGCACTACAAGAAAGAATGCTTCAAGTTCAAGAGGGACTAGAAGGAGGAGCAGGAGCGGCAGCAAAAGCAATAGTCCCCACATCAGCAAGAGCAGCAGTCATAGCAACGTCCGTAGTAAGAGCAGCAGCAGAAGCGGAACTTGACCGGCGTGCGCCATTTTGGCATGATGATCGTGGCCAAGGAGATGCGCGACCGCCCTTTTATGGTGAAATCTGATATGTCGCACAAGGAAAAGGCGAATCTCGCATGGTACAAGGATTTCGGGAGTACCAAGAGCCTGACGCACCACAAGGAGAGGTTTACGCAGCTGCTCTCAATTCCCCTCGGTCCAATTGCTTTCGGTGATGATAAGCTGGTGTATGCTGAGGGGATTGCGATTGTGGAGATGACGTTGGAGACCCAACGTGGCATTGAAGTGGGAGAGTTCCATGGCGTGCTATATGTACCTGATGTTGTGTTCAACCTTCTCTCCGTGTCCTCTCTCACCAACACAGGACTGCGAGTCGTCTTTGACGACGGCTATGCCTACATCCTCAACAAGGAAACCGGAGAGGAGTTGGCCAGGTTGGTGAAGGAAGACGACATGTACCACGTGCTGGGGGCGACCAAGATCCCGCGCGACCGGAGTCTTGCAGCAGAGGTGCAGACCACAGATGGCAATATCTGGCATGTGCGCTATGACCACATTGGCATGCACACCTTGGAGCAACTTCAAACGAAGCAGATGGTGCGTGACTTGCCCACCATCTCTAACATTGAGCAGCAGTTATGCATCGGCTGTTTGGAGGGGAAGCAGCATACGTTCTCGTGAGTAGGGGAGCGCGGGAAGGAGGTGTTGGAGCTGGTCCACACAGAATTGGTTGGACCGATGCAGACCCAGAGCTTTGGAGGCTCTAGGTATTTTCTCACCTTCATTGATGATTTCAGCCTTTACACTGCTGTGTACTTCCTTTCATCCAAGGGCCAGTGCTTTAACAGGTTCAAGGAGTTCAAGGCCATGATGGAGACCCAGATTGGCAAGAAAATGAAGGTGCTACGCAGCGACTACGGTGGAGAGTACCTGAGAAAGGAGTTCCAGGACTACCTCCTAGTAGCAGGCATCAAGGCGCAGCACACCGCGCCATACTTGCCGCAGAAAAACGACGTAGCAGAACACGCCAACCGTACCATCGTTGAACTGGCGCATTCCATGCTGCACGCGGCTCGGCTGACTTACGACTTTTTGGCCAAAGAAGTGCGCACTGCGGTATACATAGAAAATCGCTGTCCAACCAAGGTCCTGGAGCAAATGACGCCGTACTAGGTGTAGTTTGGCAAGAAGCAAAGCGTGGGTCATCTTTGCGCTTTTCAGAGCTTAGCGCACATGCATGTGCCCAAGGAGAAGCGAGAGAAATGGGACGCAAAGAGGGCACAGATGCTGATGATTGGCGATGACGTGGCAAGCAAGGCGTATCGCCTGTACGAGAGGGATACTGGCAACGTAAACATCTCCAGGGATGTCATTTTCAACGAAAGCAACATCATCGGCACCAACATTGTCTGTGAAGAGGGAGCAGAAGCATCAACTCACGAGGTAGTGGGAGCAAATATCCTTCCTGACCCAGTGTCTCCTGATCCTTCCTCCACTGTAACACTAGGAGAACCAATCTATTCTCCCGTGTCTGATGTAGTAGATACAACGGCCTCATCGGCAGAAGCATAGGAAGAAGATGCACTACCATCAACAAGAGCGTTTGTGCCGGCAGCACCGCGCCAGCGGCCTGCTAACGCTCTAGTACCAAGTCAATGGTACCCTCTCAGGGTGCGCTACAAGCCTTGTGAGCACGTGTTTTTCTCGATGCTCCAATAACCAAACCAAATGAACGTCGTAATTGGAGCAGCCTCTGATGAGCCAAAGTCATACAAGGAGGCCATGGCGTCACCAGATGCAGCAGATTGGGCGCAAGGTGTGCAACAGGAGATACAGTCGCAGCTCGACAACGGTACGTGGGAGCTGACTGAGCGTCCACCTGGACGTAAGGTGATCAAGTACAAGTGGGTGTTCAAGAGGAAGGGGGAGCACACGATAACTTGGAAAAGTACAAGGGGAAGCTAGTTGCCAAGGGCTACTTGCAGCAGGAAGGCATCGACTACATGAAAACCTTTGCTCCCGTTGCAAATTTTGCCTCTGTGCACACGCTCCTTTCTTATGCAGCAGCTGAGGACTTATCGATTCATCACATGGATGTCAAGACGACATTCTTGCACGGTGACTTGGAGGAGGAGATTACCCTGCAGCAGTTGGAGGCGTTTGTTATGGATAGCCAGGAGCACCTGGTTTGCAAGCTACAGAAGTCGCTTTACGGCCTCAAGCAAGCATCGCGTGCTTGGAACCACAAATTGGATGCGGCGCTGTAGTACATGGGGTTTGAGCGCAGTGAGTTTCACTTCAGCGTGTATGGCTAGCACCATGGTCATGAGGTGCTCATCATCATCGTCTATGTGGATGACATGCTCCTCCTTTCAAACCGTGTGTCTGTACTGCAGGAGCTCAAGGAGGCCATGCAGGAGCGCTTCGAGATGTCTGATCTCGCGGAAGCATCATACTTCTTTGGTATCCAGATCACGAGTGACCACAAATTACACTCTCTCTCACTGCAATAGAGCCGCTACATCAAGGATGTCTTGCAGTAGTTCGGTAGGGCAGAGGCAAAACCCATCGGCATGCCGCTGGAGACACAGGAGTACCTCGTGAGCTTCGATGGAGAAGCGAATACAGCTGAGCGGAAGAAGTACCAAAGCACGGTCGGCAGCCTCATTTACCTGATGGTTGCAACCAGGCCGCATCTTGCACAGGCTGTTAGTGCTGTGAGCCAGCACATGGCAAATCCCAGACCTGAGCACCAAAAGGCGATGAAGCAGATCTTCCAGTGTCTCACTGGAACCATCAACATTGGCATCACCTACAACGACAACGACAACAACATCATCACCTATACAGATGTAGATTGGGCTTCAAACCTTGAGGACCGTAAGTCCATCTGTGGAGATGTGTTCCTCATGAATGGTAGGGCCATTAGTTGGACCGGCAAGCGGCACGGGGTCTTGGCCACCTCAAGCACTGAAGCTGAGTTCGTCTCTTTCAGCTTTGGAACTAAGGAGGTTGTTTGGCTTGAGCGTCTCATTGCAGGGATGAGTGGGAGTGCAGCAGTTCCAGTTCCTATGCGCGTCGACAACCAGAGCGCATTCGCACTTGCCAAGAATCCTGAGCACCATGCACCATGCTCGCACCAAGCACATTGACATTGCATATCACTTCATCAGGCACATGGTGCAGGAGGGTGCTATCAAGGTCGAATTCACTCCAACCAGCAAGGAGGTCGCTCATTTCTGTACCAAGCCAGTGACAGGTGGGAAGTAGCATTTCTGCATGAAGGCATGTGGACTCAACCTACTCTGACTGCAGCAAAGTGGGAGATTATTGGGAAAGGAGCTATCCAGCTCAATTTAAGGTCCAAAGGAGCAAGTTCATAGAAACTACCACATGCCTGCTCTGGTTGTCCATCTATCTTCTTCATCGGAAAGATCGAGTGGCAAAATGTCTACGGTCCAAGTTTGAGGCCGATCCAACGGTCGGATTAAGAGATTTGAATTTTGAAGTTTCCGGGGTCATCGACCGCCGATATCCGGGTGACCATGGGCAATGGCTCCATGCCTTAGCCTGAGAGAAGAAAAGGGGAAGAGGTCCAGAGTCAAGACCAAATTGGATAAACATCCAAAAAGGTCCTAGATTAATGGGTTGCCTTGTCAGACTAGGAAAAAGGTACCTCTCCTTTTTGGGTAAGGTGAGATCCTTGTATGCTAGCCATGGACACATGGCAATTCTCCATGGTATTGTGGGTTATGTGACCACTAGGAGTGTGCCATGAGAGAAGTTTCTGGCTGTGTAGGTCGTGTGTGAGTGGTCAGCCTGATTGCTAGGCTGATTTCCTCCCTTTTATGAGATTATGGTTTCTAGTGTGTGAGCCTTAGCCCCAATGGCTACGTTGTGTGGCTTGTGAGAGGGCTTACTTGCCCAAGCGCTAGCTCTATATGTACTCCATCAGTTTGAGTGATTTGATAACCATTTTTCAGCACAAGTGGTTCCCTTCGAGTCCCATATGCTCATTGCTCCAAGGCTCCCTCTCTCCTCCAGTTCCAACACGTGGAAAGAGTTCAAAGCGTCCTCGAAAGGGTCATAACTGAGGCAAGCCTGGGCATTATACACGGGAGTGCATGGCTCCCAAGAAGGGAGTCGGAGATCATGGTAGGAGATATGAGGGAAAAGGAAAGGGTAAGGAGCTGACGAACATGATGGCTAAGAGCGTGCGGCAACCAAGGGAGCGGCACTACTCAAGTGTGGAGCTTATGGGCTCGACGGTGGCACCAACCACCACTCTTCAAGGGAGAAAGATGGGTTTATCTCCATAGGGGACTCTTAACGTCGCTTCAAGTGTCCCAACAACAGCCTTGTCCATGCACAAGGCGAGGGAGATAAGTTGATCAGCATCGACGTGAACGATGCGCAAAAAGACTTGAAGCTAGAGAATGTCGTTTACATGCCGTCTTCTACGGCAAGTCTCTTGTCTGTGTCCAAAATCACAGACCACAACATGACGGTGGTCTTCACGAAGGAGGTCGCCGTGATTATCAAGAACAAGGACATCAAGATCTCCTATCCCAAGGAGAGTCTTGTCGCACAGGTCCCAAGAGTTGATGGGCTCTATATACTTCAAAGGAAACCCCGTGAGAGTACAAATAAGGGATATGCAACGGTTGAAGAGCGCAAGTCTCGAAAGCCTGATGTTGCACCACAAGCCGTCACCATGGCAGCCTACTCCACCGACACAGATGCTGAGCTGTGGCACAGGCGTTTGGCCATGTGGCTGACAACACACTATAAGCTATGCAGCAGCACCAAGAGGTTCATGAAATGGAGGGATGCAAGGCCAAGGATGAGGGCAAGTGCAAAAAACTATGTGAGCCATGCCTCCAAGGCAAGGCAAAGAGGAATCCCATTGAGCGTAATGGGCAACATGCAGTAGAATTCTTGGACCTGATTCACTCTCGTGTGTGCAGACCATTCCGCAACCCTTCGAACGGCGACAGCAAGTTTTTCCTGTCCTTCATCAGTTACCACAGTTGCAAGATGTGGATCTACTTCCTCAAGACAAAGGGAGAGGTCAAGGAGAAGCTGCAATAGTTTGTCGCGATGGTAGAGCAGCAGACAAGCAAGAAGGTCAAGACACTACGCACAGACAACAGTGGGGAGTACTATTGGAACTAGAGGAGAGAAGGAGCCTTGGAGTAGCGAGCATGTAGGACTGGAAGGGCATCACTTGTGCTTCAGAATGCTTGTTGAATCACTTAAAATGATGGTGTACATATAGAGCTAAAGCTTGGACAAGTGAGCCTTCTCACAAGCCATACCTCTTAGCCATGGAGGCTAAGGCTCACACACTAGAGTCCATAATCTCACACAAGGGAGGAAATCAGCCTAGCAATCAGGTTGACCACTCACACTCGACCTAGAGAGCTAGAGAATGCTCTCATGGCACACTCCTAGTGGTCACATAACCCACAATCCCATGGAGAATCGCCATGTGTCCATGGCAAGGACACAAGGATCTCACCTTACCTAAAAAGTAGAGAGAGGTACCTTTTTCCTAGTCAGCACACTTTGACAAGGGAACCCAAGAATGTAGGACCTTTTGGGATATTTCTCCCATCAGGTCTTGACCCTGGACCTCTTTCCTTTTCCCTTTCTCAGGCTAAGGCATGGAGTCATCGCCCATGGTCATGCGGATATCGGCAGTCGATGACCTCGGAAACTTAAAGAATTCATATCTCCTAGTCGGATGGTTGGATCGGCTTCAAACTTGGACCGTAGACATTTTGCCACCTTGTCTTTCCAATGAAGAAGTTGGGTTGACAATCGAAGGAGACATTCGGTAGTTTCAAGCAACTTACTCCTATGGACCTGACACTGAGCCGGATGGTTCCTTTCCCAACAATCTCCCATATTGCCGCAGTCAGAGTGGGCTGAGTCCACATGCCTGCATGCAGAATTGTAGCTTCTCAGGGGTCACTGGCTTGGTACAAAACTTAGCGACCCGCTTGATCCTAGGAGTAAATTCCAGCTTGATTGCACCCTCTTGCACCATATGCCTGATGAAGTGATATGCGTTGTCAATATGCTTGGTGCGTGCATGGTGCTGAGGTTCTTGGGGAGTGCGATTGCCCTCTGGTTGTCGACGCGCACAAGAACTGGAATTGCTGCAATCCCACTCATCTCTGCCATGAGATGTTGAAGCCAAACTGCTTCCTTGGCTCCTACGCTGAGAGAGACGTACTCAGCTTCCATGCTTAAGGTGGCCACGACGAGCTGCCGCTTGCTGCACGAGCTGATGGCCCCACCATTCATGACGAGCTGCCGCTTGCGGTCCTCAAGATTTGAAGCCCAATCTGCGTCTGTATAGCAAATGATGCTATTGTCGTTATTGTTGTAGGTGATACCGATGTTGATGGTTCCAGCAAGGAAGCAAAAGATCCGCTTCACTTCCTTCTGGTGCTGAAGTTCGGGATGAGCCATGTGCTGGCTCACAATGCTCACAGGCTGTGCGAGGTCCGGCAAGGTTGCCACCATCAGGTACATGAGGCTGCCAACGGCGCTCTGGTACTTCTGCCGCTAAGCTGCATCTGCTTCTCCACTGAAACTCACGAGGTACTACCGCATCTCCAGCGGCGTGCCGATGGGTTTTACCTCCGCCATGCCGAAACGATGCAAGACATCCTTAATGTAGCGGCTCTAGTGCAGCGAAAGAGAGCATGATTTGCGGTCACGCGTGATCTGGATACGGAGGAACTATGATGCCTCCCCGATATCAGACATGTAGAAGCGCTCTTGCATGGCCTCTTTCAACTCCTGTAGTGCAGACATGTTGTTGGAAAGGAGGAGCATGTCATCCACATACACAATGATGATAAGGACCTCATGCTCATGCTGCCAGCAATAGACGCTGTACTCAAACTCGCTGTGCTCGAACTCCATGCACTACAACGTCGCATCCAGTTTCTGGTTCCAAGCACGCGACGCATGCTTGAAGCCGTACAGTGAATTTTGCAACTTGTAAACCAGGTGCTCCTGGCCATCCATGACGAACCCCTCCGGCTGCTCCATGTAAATCTCCTCCTCCAGGTCACCGTTCAGGAACGCCGTCTTGACGTCCATGTGATGGACCTCAAAGTCCTTTGCTTCTGTATAGTAAAGGACCGTACGTACGGAGGTAAAATTTGCAGCAGGAGCAATGGTTTTCGTGTAGTCGATGCCTTCCTGTTGCGAATAGCCCTTGGCGACCAGCCTCGCCTTGTACTTTTCAAAGTTGCCATCTGCTCCCCGCTTCTTCTTAAACACCCAATTGCAGTTCATCACCTTACGTCCAGGTGGACGCTCTGTCAGCTCCCATGTACCATTGTCGAGCTGCGATAGTATGTCCTGTTGCACAGGTTGCGCCTTATATGTTGCATCTGGTGCAGCCACGAACTCCTTGTAGGACTTCAGCTCGTCTAAATCTGCTACAACTGCAACGTTCATCTGATCTGGTTTTTGCAACATCCAAAAATGCCCGCGCTCACTAGGCTTGAAGCACACCTTGAGAGGGTACCTTTGACCTGGTGTTATAGCGTTAGCACTCGCCTGGCGCGGTGCTGTTGGGAAAGGAGCCATCTGGCTCAGTTTCAGGTCCACAGGAGCAAGTTCCAGGAAAGTACCAGATGCCTGCTCCGATTGCCAATCTGACTTCACCATTGGAAAGATCAGGTGGCAAAATGTCTACGGTCCAAGTTTGAGGCCGATCCAACGGTCGGATTGGGAGATATGAATTTTCAAAGTTTCGGGGGTCATGGACCGTCGATGTCTGGGTGGGCATGGGTGATGGCTCCATGCCTTAGCCTGAGAAAAGAAAAAGGCAAGAGGTCCAGGGTCAAGACCTGATGGGAGAAATATCCAAAAAGGTCCTTGGTCTTAGGANACATGGCGATTCTCCATGGGTTTGTGGGTTATGTGACCACTAGGAGTGTGCCATGAGAGCATTCTCTAGCTCTCTAGGTCGTGTGTGAGTGGTCAGCCTGATTGCTAGGCTGATTTCCTCCCTTGTGTGAGATTATGGACTCTAGTGTGTGAGCCTTAGCCTCCATGGCTAAGTGGTGTGGCTTGTGAGAGGGCTGACTTGCCCAAGCTCTAGCTCTATATGTACTCCATCATTTTGAGTGATTGAACAACCATTCTTCAGCACAAGTGATGCCCTTCCAATCACACATGCTCGCTGCTCCAAGGCTCCCTCTCTCCTCCAGATCCAACATTTGGTATCAGAGCCAAGTTCTGCCACTTTCAGCCAGCACAAGCCGTCACTTTGAGAGTGACGGGTTGGGGTGAAACCCTCACCAAATTTGACAATCGACCATAGGATCTTCAAGTTCAAGAGACAAGCTTTCCAACGAGCTCAAGATCGCGAAGATCCAACGGTCGGATTGACAGTTATGCTCAAAACGAGGTCGGCCAGGGCTACACTCTTTTCTATGAGTAAGACTGTCGCCTTGTGATGACCATAACTCTCTCGTTCCTTTGTCAAATTTAAAAAGTGGCACATGCGAATTGTAGTATTTTATCTAAGCTTTCCATTGGTGCAAAAATATTTGCATTCCATCAATTTGTTTAGGAGAAACGCCGTTTACAAGCTGGCTGGTCTGAGTTGGAGTAGGAGCAGAAGCATACCCTGTTTTCAAGAGGGCATATCTTTCAAAATCCCCTGTTGATGACCCTGTTTTATGGGTCGATCTGAAAGGTTTTGAGCAGAATTTTCCAGTGGTGGGCTCCGTTTTTAAAAATTCCCAGTCTGCTGGCATCTACATTCCATTTTCTGTCAGACAGATTTCTTGCAGAAGCAGCAGCAGAAGCAGGGGTAGCGCCGCCATCCAAGGGCAGCGCTGAGCATCACCAAGGCTCAAAATGGCAGCAGCTGGCGTTGTGACAGCAGCCCATCCTTTGGAGAGGCTGGAGGGACGCGCCAACTTCACGTTTTGGAAGATCCGTACCCGCCTCCTTTTGGAGGAGAGGGGTTTGTGGGAGGTGGTGAGCGGCGACGAGCCGGCTCCAGTTCCACAGGCAAAAGGCATCACCGCAGCACAGGTNGGAAGACGCCGCAAAAGGGTGCAGCTGATGCGGGTTCTTCTGCAGCTGTACCAGCGACGTATGAGGAGTGGAAGAAGAAGGACAGGCAGGCCTACAGGTTGCTTGTCAACACCATCTCCAACCCGCATCTTCAGTACGTGAGTGACAAGGCTACTGCAAAGGAGGGGTGGGATACGTTGTGCAAGAAGTAGGAGAGCAAGGATCCTGCATTCCTCATGCTTTTGGAGGAAAAGATGATGGCGCTGAAAATGCAGGATGGTGAAGGGATGGAGGCGTATCTGGACAGGGCCAAGGAGCTGGCGAAGCAGCTGAGAGCGGCCGGCAACCCTGTGGAAGAGACGCGCTTCATCCTCCTCTTGCTGAGGGGACTCCCAACCAGCTACGACACGGTGCGAGAGACGNCGTCGCAATGCAGCAAAGCGCAATGGCGGCAGCAGCAGCAGTGAAGCAGCTTTCATGGCCATGGGCTCACGCAACCAGCAGCAGCAGCAGTCCGGGCAGCAGAGAGGCAAGAAGAAGGGCAAGTGCCACTATTGCCAGAAAGAGGGGCACTACAAGAAAGAGTGCTTCAAGTTCAAGAGGGACCAGAAGGAGCAACAGCAGCAGCAGCAAAAGCAGCAATCTCCACAGCAACAGCAGCAGTAGTCACAACAACGCCAGCAGCAGCAACAGCAGCAGAACCAGACTGGCGTGCGCCATTTTGGCAACATGAACGTTGCCAAGGAGGTGCGCGACCGCCTCTTCATGGCAAAGTCTGACATGTCGCAGAAGGAAAAGGCGGATCTGGCATGGTACAAGGACTCGGGGTGTACCAAGAGTCTGACGCACCACAAGGAGTGGTTCACGCAGCTGCTCTCCATTCC
>SZWC01000967.1:194437-217326 GCA_023375785.1 Penium margaritaceum
AACACAGGACTGCGCGTCGTTTTTGACGATGATTACGGCTACATCCTCGACAAGGAAACAGGAGAGGAGTTGGCCAAGTCGGTGAAGGAGGGCGACATGTACCGCCTGCTGGGGGCGACCAAGATCCCGCGTGAGCAGAGTCTTGCAGCAGTGGTGCAGGCGACAGATGGCGAGATCTGGCATGCACGCTACGGCCACATCGGCATGCGCGCCTTGCAGCAGCTTCAAGCAAAGCAGATGGTGCGTGACCTACCTACCATCTCTAACTTTGAGCAGCAGTTATGCATTGGCTGTTTGGAGGGGAAGCAGCACCGCGAGGCGTTCTCTGGAGCAGGGGAGCGTGCAAAAGGGGTGTTGGAGCTGATCCACACGGACTTGTGCGGACCGATGCAGACCCAGAGCTTTGGAGGCTCTAGGTATTTTCTCACCTTCATTGATGATTTCAGCCGTTACACTGCTGTGTACTTCCTTTCCTCCAAGGACCAGTGCTTTGACAGGTTCAAGGAGTTCAAGGCCATGGTGGAGAACCAGACCGGCAAGAAGATCAAGGCGCTACGCAGCGATCGCGGTGGAGAATACCTAAGCAAGGAGTTCCAGGAATACCTCGCAGCAGCTGGCATCAAGGCGCAGCGTACCGCGCCGTACTCGCCGCAGTAAAACGGGGTAGCAGAACGCGCCAACCGTACCATTCTGGAGTCGGCGCGCTCCATGCTGCACGCGGCTCGGCTGACCTACGACTTCTGGGCTGAAGCCGTGAGCACTGCGGTCTACATCAAGAACCGCAGTCCAACTAAGGCGCTGGAGCAGATGACGCCGTACAAGGCATGGTTTGGCAAGAAGCCGAGCGTGGGTCATCTTCGCGCGTTTGGTAGCTTGGTGCACATGCACGTGCCAAAGGAGAAGCGGCAAAAGTGGGACGCGAAGAGTGCGCAGATGCTGATGATTGGCTACGACGTGGCAAGCAAGGCGTATTGCCTCTACGAGAGGGATACAGGCCACGTCATCATCTCCAGGGATGTCGTCTTCAATGAGAGCAACGTCATCGGCACCAACATTGTGTTTGAAGAGGCAACAGAACCAGCAGCTGACGAGACAGTGGGAGCAGAAATTCTTCCTGACCCAATTTCTCCCGATCCTTCCTGTACTATGACAGTGGGAGAATCACTCTACTCTCCCATGTCTGATGTAGCAGATACAGCAACTTCATCGGCAGAAGCAGAGGAGGGAGATGTAGCACCACCAGCAGAAGCAGTTGTGCAAGCCGCACTGCGTCAGCCGCCTGCTAACGCTCCAGCTCCAGGTCGGAGGTACCCTCTCAGGGTGCGTTACAAGCCTGGTGAGCGCGGCCATTTCTGGATGCTGCAGAAACCAGAACAGATGAACGTTGCAGTTGCAGCAGATTCAGATGAGCCAACGTCATACAAGGAGGCCATGGCTGCACCGGATGCAGCAGATTGGGCGCAAGCCGTACAGCAGGAGATACAGTCGCAGCTGGACAACGGCACATGGGAGCTGACTGAGCCTCCACCTGGACGTAAGGTGATCAAGTGCAAGTGGGTGTTCAAGAAGAAGCGAGGAGCAGATGGTAACCTGGAGAAGTATAAGGCGAGGCTGGTCGCCAAGGGCTACTCGCAGCAAGAGGGCATCGACTACACAGAAACGTTTGCTCCTGTTGCAAAGTTTGCCTCTGTGCGCACGCTCCTCTCTTATGCAGCAGCTGAGGACTTCGAGGTTCACCACATGGATGTCAAGACGGCATTCTTGAATGGTGACTTGGAGGAGGAGATCTACATGGAGCAGCCGGAGGGGTTCGTCATGGATGGCCAGGAGCACCTGGTCTGCAAGCTGCAGAAGTCGCTGTACGGCCTCAAGCAAGCGTCGCGTGCTTGGAACCAGAAGTTGGATGCGGCGTTGCAGTGCACGGGGTTTGAGCGCAGCGAGTGTGACTACAGCGTGTATCGCTGGCAGCATGAGCATGAGATCCTCATCATCATTGTCTATGTGGATGACATGCTCCTCCTTTCCAACAACATGTCTGCACTGCAGGAGTTTAAGGAAGCCATGCAGGAGCGCTTCCAGATGTTTGATCTCGGGGAGGCATCATACTTCCTCGGTATCCAGATCACGCGTGATCGTAAGTCACGCTCTCTCTCGCTGCAGCAGAGCCGCTACATCAAGGATGTTTTGCAGCGGTTTGGCATGGCAGAGGCAAAACCCATCGGCACGCCGCTGGAGACGCGGCAGTACCTCGTGAGCTTTAATGGAGAAGCAAATGCAGCCGAGCGGCAGAAGTACCAGAGCGCCGTCGGCAGTCTCATGTACCTGATGGTGGCAACNGATCTTCCGCTACCTTGCTGGAACCATCAACATCGGCATCACCTACAACGGCAATGACAACAGCATCATCGGCTACACAGACGCCGATTGGGCTTCAAACCCTGAAGACCGCAAGTCCATCTCTGGACATGTGTTCCTCATGAATGGTGGGGCCATCAGCTGGTGCAGCAAGCGGCAGGTGGTCGTGGCCACCTCCAGCACGGAAGCTGAGTACGTCTCTTTCAGCTTTGGAGCCAAGGAAGCAGTTTGGCTTCAGCGTCTTATGGCAGAAATGAATGGGAGTGCAGCAGTTCCAGTTCCTGTGCGCGTCGACAACCAGAGCGCAATCACACTCGCCAAGAATCCTGAGCACCATGCACGCACCAAGCACATTGACATCGCATATCATTTCATCAGGCACATGGTGCAGGAGGGTGCTATCAAGCTGGACTTTACTCCAACCAGCAAGCAGGTCGCTGATTTCTGCACCAAGCCAGTGACCCGTGAGAAGCAGCAGTTCTGCATGAAGGCATGTGGACTCAGCCCACTCTGACTGCGGCAAAGTGGGAGATTGTTGGGAAAGGAGCCATCTGGCTCAGTTTCAGGTCCACAGGAGCAAGTTCCAGGAAAGTACCAGATGCCTGCTCCGATTGCCGATCCAACTTCACCATTGGAAAGATCAGGTGGCAAAATGTGAACGGTCCAAGTTTGAGGCCGATCCAACGGTCGGTTGGGAGATATAAATTTTCAAAGTTTCGGGGGTCATGGACCGTCGATGTCTGGGTGGGCATGGGTGATGGCTCCATGCCTTAGCCTAAGAAAACAAAAAGGCAAGAGGTCCAGGGTCAAGACCTGATGGGAGAAATATCCAAAAAGGTCCTTGGTCTTAGGATTGCCTTGTCAGAGTGTGCTGACTAGGATAAAGGTACCTCTCCTTACTTTTTAGGTGAGGTGAGATCCTTGTGTGCTAGCCATGGACACATGGCGATTCTCCATGGGTTTGTGGGTTATGTGACCACTAGGAGTGTGCCATGAGAGCATTCTCTAGCTCTCTAGGTCGTGTGTGAGTGGTTAGCCTGATTCCTAGGCTGATTTCCTCCCTTGTGTGAGATTATGGACTCTAGTGTGTGAGCCTTAGCCTCCATGGCTAAGTGGTGTGGCTTGTGAGAGGGCTGACTTGCCCAAGCTCTAGCTCTATATGTACTCCATCATTTTGAGTGATTGAACAACCATTCTTCAGCACAAGTGATGCCCTTCCAATCACACATGCTCGCTGCTCCAAGGCTCCCTCTCTCCTCCAGATCCAACAGGTGCTGCTAGCACAACTGCTCTTGCTGATTGTGGTGCTTCTTCTTCCTCAACTTTTGCTGATGAGGCAGCTATATGTGCTCCATCAGACATGGGAGAATAGACTAGTTCTCCCTCTCTCACAGTGGAGGAAGGATCAAGAGAGAATGGGTCAGGAAGGATATCTGCTCCCACTGCCTCGTGAGCTTCTGCTTCCGCTACCTCTTAACAGACAATGTTGGTGCCGATAACATTGCTCTTGTTGAATATGACATCCCTGGAGATGATGACGTGGCCTGTATCCCTCTCGTAGAGGCTATACGCCTTGCTTGCCACGTCGTAGCCAATCATCAGCATCTGCGCGCTCTTCGTGTCCCACTTTTGCTCCTTCTTCTTTGGCATGTGCATGTGCGCCAAGCTCCCAAATGTGCAAAGATGACCCACGCTCGGCTTCTTGACGAACCATGCCTTGTACGGCGTCATCATCTCCAGGGCCTTGGTGGGATCGCGGTTCTTGATCTATACCGCTGTGCTCACTACTTCGGCCCAAAAGTCGTGGGTCAGCCGAGCTGCGTGCAGCATGGAGCTCGCCGACTCAACGATGGTGCGGTTGGCGTGTTCTACTACGCCAGTCTGCTGCGGCGAGTATGGCACAGTACGCTGCGCCTTGATGCCTGCTGCTACAAGGTAGTCTTAGAACTCTTTGCTCAGATACTCTCCACCGCGGTCGGTATGCAGTGCCTTTATTTTCTTGCCCGTCTGGTTCTCCACCATGGCCTTGAACTCCATGAACCTTTCAAAGCATTGGTCCTTGGAGGAAAGGAAGCATAGTAGAATAACGTCTGCAATCATCAACGAAGGTTAGAAAACACCTAGAGCCTCCAAAGCTCTGGGTCTGCATCCGGCCACACAAGTCTGTATGGACCAGCTCCGACACCTCCTTCGCGCGCTCTCCTGCTCCAGAGAACGGCTCGCGATGCTGCTTCCCTTCCACAACTACTGCTCAAAGTTAAAGATGGTGGGCAAGTCACGCACCATGTGCTTCGTTTGAAATTGATGCAAGGCGCGCATGCCAAAGTGACCGTAGCGTGCATGCCAGATTTCACCATCTCAGGCCTGCACTACTGGTCTAAGACTCTGCCCGCGCGGGATCTTGGTCGCCCCCAGCAGGCGGTACATGTCACCTTCCTTCACTGACCTGGCCAATACTTCTCCGGTTTCCTTGTCAAGGATGAAGCTATAGTCATCGTCAATGAAGACGCGCAGTCCTACGTTGGTGAGAGAGGACATTGAGAGAAGGTTGAACACAACATCAGATACATATGGCACGCCATGGAACACTCCCACTTCAATGCCACGTGGGGTCTCCAACCACATATCCACAATCCGAATCCCCTCAGCATACACGACCTGATCATCACCTAAAGCAATCGGACGAGGGGGGAATGGAGAGCAGCAGGGACAACTCCTTATGGTGCGCCAGGCTCTTGGTACACCATGAGTCCTTGTACCAAGCCAGATCCGCCTTTTCCTTCTACGACATGTCAGACTTTGCCATAAAAAGGCGGTCGCGCATCTCCTTCACCACGTTCATGTTGCCAAAATGGCGCACGCTTGTCTGGTTTTGCAGCCATTGCTACTGTTGCTGCTCACGTTCTTGTGACTGGTGTTGTTGTTGCTGTGGAGACTGCTGCTTTTGCTGCTGCTACTGCTCCTTCTGGTCCCTCTTAAACATGAAGCACTCTTTCTTGTAGTGCCCCTCTTTTTGGCAATAGTAACACTTGCCTTTCTTCTTGCCTCTCTGCTGCCCAGACAATTGCTGCTGGTGGTTGTGTGAGCCCATGGCCATGAAAGCTGCTGCACTGCTGCTGATGCCGCCATTGTGCTTTACTACATCACGACGCAATTCTACCTACACCAGGTTGTTGGATCTGGAGGAGAGAGGGAGCCTTGGAGCAACGAGCATGTGTGATTGGAAGGGTATCACTTGTGCTGAAGAATGGTTGTTCAATCAATCAAAATGATGGAGTACATATAGAGCTAGAGCTTGGGCAAGTCAGCCCTCTCACAAGCCACACCACTTAGCCATGGAGGCTAAGGCTCACACACTAGAGTCCATAATCTCACACAAGGGAGGAAATCAACCTAGCAATCAGGCTGACCACTCACACACGACCTAGAGAGCTAGAGAATGCTCTCATGGCACACTCCTAGTGGTCACATAACCTACAAAGCCATGGAGAATCGCCATGTGTCCATGGCTAGCACACAAGGATCTCACCTCACCTAAAAAGTAAGGAGAGGTACCTTTATCCTAGTCGGCACACTCTGACAAGGCAATCCTAAGACCAAGGACCTTTTTGGATATTTCTCCCATCACGTCTTGACCCTGGACCTCTTGCCTTTTTCTTTTCTCAGGCTAAGGCATGGAGCCATCACCCATGCCCACCCAGACATCGACGGTCCATGACCCCCGAAACTTTGAAAATTCATATGTCCCAATCCGACCGTTGGATCGGCCTCAAACTTGGACCGTAGACATTTTGCCACCTGATCTTTCCAATGGAGGAGTTGGATCGACAATCGGAGTAGGCATCTGGTACTTTCCTGGAACTTGCTCCTGTGGACCTGAAACCGAGCCAGATGGCTCCTTTTTCCAACAATCTCCCACTTTGCCGCAGTCAGAGTGGGCTGAGTCCACATGCCTTCATGCAGAACAGCTACTTCTCACGGGTCACTGGCTTGGTGCAGAAATCAGCGACCTGCTTGCTCGTTGGAGTAAACTCCAACTTGATAGCACCCTCTTGCACCATATGCCTGACGAAGTGATATGCAATGTCAATGTGATTGGTGCGTGCATGGTGCTCAGGATTCTTGGCGAGTGCGATTGCGCTCTGGTTGTCGACGCGCACAGGAACTCGAACTGCTGCACTCCCACTCATCTCTGCCATAAGACGCTGAAGCCAAACGGCTTGCTTGGCTCCAAAGCTGAGAGAGACGTACTCAGCTTCCGTGCTTGAGGTGGCCACGACCACCTACCGCTTGCTGCACTAGCTAATGGCTCCACCATTCATGAGGAACACATGTCCAGAGATGGACTTACGGTCCTCATGGTTTGAAGCCCAATCTGCGTCTGTGTAGCCTATGATGTTGTTGTCATTGCCGTTGTAGGTGATGCTGATGTTGATGGTTCCATCAAGATAGCGGAAGATCCGCTTCACTGCCTTCTGGTGCTCAGGTCTGGGGTTTGCCATGTGCTCGCTCACAGCGCTAACAGCCTATGCAAGTTCCGGCCTGGTTGCCACCATCAGGTACATGAGGTTGCCGACGGCGCTCTGGTACTTCTGCCGCTCAGCTGCATTCGCTTCTCCATTAAGGCTCACGAGGTACTGACGCGTCTCCAGCGGCGTGCCGATGGGTTTTGCCTCTGCCATGCCGAACCACTGTAGGACGTCCTTGATGTAGCGACTCTACTGTAGCGAGAGAGAGCGTGATTTGCGGTCACGCGTGATCTGGATACCAAGGAAGTATGACGCCTCCCCAAGATCAGACATCTGGAAGCGCTCCTGCATGGCTTCCTTGAACTCCTGCAGTGCAGACATGCTGTTGGAAAGGAGGAGCATGTCATCCACATAGACAATGATGATGAGGATCTCATGCTCATGCTGCCAGCGATACATGCTGTAGTCACACTCGCTGCGCTCAAACCCCATGCACTGCAACGCCGCATCCAACTTCTGGTTCCAAGCACCCGACGCTTGCTCTAGGCCATACAGCAACTTCTGCAACTTGCAAACCAGGTGCTCCTGGCCATCCATGACGAATCCCTCCGGCTGCTCCATATAAATCTCCTCCTCCAAGTCACCATTCAAGAATGCCGTCTTGACATCCATGTGGTGAACCTCAAAGTCCTCAGCTGCTGCATAAGAGAGGAGCGTGCGCACAGAGGCAAACTTTGCAACAGGAGCAAACGTTTCTGTGTAGTCGATGCCCTCTTGCTTTGAGTAGCCCTTGGCGACCATCCTCGCCTTGTACTTTTCCAGGTNGCGAGGTCCGGCCTGGTTGCCACCATCAGGTACATGAGACTGCCGACGGCGCTCTGGTACTTCTGTCGCTCAGCTGCATTTGCTTCTCCATTGAAGCTCACGAGGTACTGCCGCGTCTCCAGCGGCGTGCCGATGGGTTTTGCATCTGCCATGCCGAACCGCTGCAAAACATCCTTGATGTAGCGGCTCTGCTGCAGCGAGAGAGAGCGTGACTTGCGGTCACGCACGATCTGGATACCGAGGAAGTATGATGCCTCCCCGAGATCAGACATCTGGAAGCGCTCCTCCATGGCTTCCTTGAACTCCTGCAGTGCAGACATGCTGTTTGAAAGGAGGAGCATGTCATCCACATAGACAATAATGATAAGGATCTCATGCTCATGCTGCCAGCGATACACGCTGTAGTCACACTCGCTGCGCTCAAACCCCATGCACTGCAACGCCGCATCCAACTTCTGGTTCCAAGCACGCGACGCTTGCTTCAGGCCGTACAGCGACTTCTGTAGCTTGCAGACCAGGTGCTCCTGGCCATCCATGACGAACCCCTTCGGCTGTTCCATGTAGATCTCCTCCTCCAAGTCACCATTCAAGAATGCCGTCTTGACATCCATGTGGTGAACCTCGAAGTCCTCAGCTGCTGCTTAAGAGAGGAGCGTGCGCACCGAGGCAAACTTTGCAACGGGGGCAAAAGTTTTTGTGTAGTCGATGCCCTCCCGCTGCGAGTAGCCCTTGGCGACCAGCCTCGCCTTGTACTTTTCCAGGTTATCATCTGCTCCCCGCTTCTTCTTGAAGACCCACTTGCACTTGATCACTTTACGTCCAGGTGGACGCTCAGTCAGCTCCCACGTGCCGTTGTCCAGCTGCGACTGTATCTCTTGCTGTACGGCTTGCGCCCAATCTGCTGCATCCGGTGCAGCCATGGCCTCCTTGTATGACGTTGGCTCATCTGAATCTGCTGCAACTGCAACGTTCATCTGTTCTGGTTTCTGNCCAATCTGCCCTATCTGGTGACGCCATGGCTTCCTTGTAGGACGTGGGCTCATCAGAGTCTGTTGCAACTGCGACGTTCATGTGGTCTGGTTTTTGGAGCATCCAGAAATGCCCGCGCTCACCAGGCTTGTAGCGCACCCTGAGAGGGTACCTCAGACCTGGTGCTGGAGCGTTAGCAGGCGGCTGACGCGGTGCTTCTGGCACAACTGCTTCTGCTGGTGGTGCTACATCTCCCTCCTCTACTTCTGCCGATGAAGCTACTGTATCTGCTGCATCAGACATGGGAGAGTACAGTGATTCTCCCACTGCACAATAGAGAAAGGATCGGGAGAAACTAGGTCAGGAAGAATTTCTGCTCCCACTCTCTCGTCAGCTGCTGGTTCTGTTGCCTCTTCACACACAATGTTGGTGCCGATGACGTTGCTCTCGTTGAAGACGACATCCCTGGAGATGATAACGTGGCCTGTATCCCTCTTGTAGAGGCGATAGGCCTTGCTTGCCACGTCGTAGCCAATCATCAGCATCTGCGCACTCTTTGCGTCCCATATCTGCCGCTTCTCCTTGGGCACGTGCATGTGCGCCAGGCTCCCAAATGCTCGGAGATGACCCACGCTCGGTTTCTTGCCGAACCACGCCTCGTACGGCGTCATCTGCTCCAGCGTCTTAGTTGGACTGTGGTTCTTGATGTAGACCCGCAGTGCTCACGGCTTCAGCCCAGAAGTCGTAGGTCAGAGGAGCCGTATGTAGCATGGAGCGCGCCGACTCCACAATGGTACGGTTGGCGCATTCTGCTACACCGTTCTGCTGCGGCGAGTACGGCGCGGTACGCTGCGCCTTGATGCCAGCTGTTGCGAGGTAGTCCTGGAATTCCTTACTCAGGTACTCTCCACCGCGGTCGCTGCGCAACGCCTTGATCTTTTTGCCAGATTGGTTCTCCACCATGGCCTTGAACTCCTTGAACCTGTCAAAGCACTGGTCCTTGGAGGAAAGGAAGTACACAACAGTGTAACGGCTGAAATCATCAATGAAGATGAGAAAATACGTAGAGCCTCCAAAGCTCTGGGTCTGCATTGGTCTGCACAAGTCCATGTGGACTAGCCCCAACACCTCTTTCGCACGCTCCCCTGCTCCAGAGAACGCCTCGCGGTGCTGCTTCCCCTCCAAACAGCCGATGCATAACTACTGCTCAAAGTTAGAGATGGTAGGTAGGTCACGTACCATCTGCTTTGCTTGAAGCTGCTGCAAGGCGCGCATGCCGATATGGCCGTAGCGCGCATGCCAGATCTCGCCATCTGTCGCCTGCACCACTGCTGCAAGACTCTGCTCACGCAGAATCTTGGTCGACCCCTGCAGGCGGTACATGTCGCCCTCCTTCACCGACTTGGCCAACTCCTCTCCTGTTTCCTTGTCGAGGATGTAGCCATAATCATCGTCAAAAACGATGCGCAGTCCTGTGTTGGTGAGAGAGGACACTGAGAGAAGGTTGAACGCAGCATCTGGCACATACAGCACGCCATGGAATACTCCCACTTCAATGCCACGCGGGGTCTCCAACCACATCTCCACAATCCCAATCCCCTCAGCATACACCACCCGATCATCACCCAAAGCAATCGGACGAGGAGGAATGGAGAGCAGCTGCGTGAACCACTCCTTGTGGTGCGTCAGACTCTTGGTACACACCGAGTCCTTGTACCACGCCAGATCCGCCTTTTCCTTCTGCGACATGTCAGACTTCGCCATGAAGAGGCGGTCGCGCACCTCCTTGGCGACNGGCACATACAGCACGCCATGGAATACTCCCACTTCAATGCCACGCGGGGTCTCCAACCACATCTCCACAATCCCAATCCCCTCAGCATACACCACCCGATCATCACCCAAAGCAATCGGACGAGGAGGAATGGAGAGCAGCTGCGTGAACCACTCCTTGTGGTGCGTCAGACTCTTGGTACACACCGAGTCCTTGTACCACGCCAGATCCGCCTTTTCCTTCTGCGACATGTCAGACTTCGCCATGAAGAGGCGGTCGCGCACCTCCTTGGCGACGTTCATGTTGCCAAAATGGCGCACTCTAGTCTGGTTCTGCTGCTGCTACTGCTGCTGGCGTTGCTGTGACTGCTGTTGCTATTGCTGTGGAGATTGCTGCTTTTGCTGCTGCTGTTGCTGCTCCTTCTGGTCCCTCTTGAACTTAAAGCACTCTCTCTTGTAGTGCCCCTCTTTCTAGCAATAGTGGCACTTGCCCTTCTTCTTGCCTCTCTGCTGCCCGGACTACTGCTGCTGCTGGTTGCGTGAGCCCATGGCCATGAAAGCTGCTTCACTGCTGCTGCTGCCGCCATTGCGGTTTGCTGCATTGCGACGCAGTTCCACCTGCACCAAGTGCGTGCGAACTCGAGGTAGAGCGTCGGCTGGCACTCTAACGTCTCTCGCACCGTATCGTAGCTGGTTGGGAGTCCCCTCAGCAAAAGGAGGATGAAGCGCGTCTCTTCCACAGGGTTGCCGGCCGCTCTCAACTGCTTCGCTAGCTCCTTTGCCCTGTCCAGATAGGCCTCCATCCCTTCACCACCCTGCATTTTCAATGCCATCATCTTCTCCTCCAAAAGCATGAAGAATGCAGGATCCTTGCTCTCATACTTCTTGCACAACGTGTCCCACCTCTCTTTCGCAGTAGCCTTGTCACTCACGTACTGAAGATGCGGGTTGGAGATGGTATTGACAAGCAGCCTGTAGGCCTGCCTGTCCTTCTTCTTCCACTCCTCATATGCCGCTGCTGCAGTTGTAGATGAACTTTTATCTACTGCACCTTTCTGTGCTGTCGTCCCCGCCACCACCTCTGCTGCGGTGATGCCTTTTGCCTGTGGAGGCGGAGCGCGCTCGTCGCCGCTCACCACCTCCCACAAGCCCCTCTCCTCCAAAAGGAGGTGTGTACGGATCTTCCAAAACGTGAAGTTGGCGCATCCTTCCAGCCCGTCCAAGGGTTGGGCTGCTGTTACCACGCCTGCTGCTGCCATTTTGAGCCTTGGTGATGCTCAGCGCTGCCCTTGAAAGGCGGCGCTACCCCTGCTTCTGCTGTTGCTTCAGCCATAAATCTGTCTGACAGAAAATGGACTGTAGAGGCCAGCACACTGGGAATTTGGAAAAACGGAGCCCACCACTAGAAAATTCAGCTCAAAACCTTTCAGATCGACCCATAAAACAGGGGCATCATCAGGGGAGTTTTAGAGATATGCCCTTTTGAAAACAGGGTATGCTTCTGCTCCGTCTCCAGCTCACACCAGCCAGCTTGTAAACGGCGTTTCTCCCAAACGAATCGATGGAATGCAAATATTTTTGCACCAATGGAAAGCTTAGGAAAAATACTACAATTCGCATGTGCCACTTTTTAAATTGGACAAAGAAACAAAAGAGTTATGGTCATCACAAGGCGATAGTCTTACTCAGAGAGAGGAGTGTAGCCCTGGCCGACCTCATTTTGAGCATAACTCTCAATCCGACTGTTGGATCTTCGCGATCTTGGGCTCTTTGGAAAGCTTGTCTCTTTAACTTGAAAATCCAGTGGGAGATCCTCAAATCTGGTGAAGGTTTCACCCCAACCCGTCACTCTCAAAGTGACGGCCTGTGCTGGCTGAAAGTAGCAGAACTTGGCTCTGATACCAAATGTTGGATCTGGAGGAGAGAGGGAGCCTTGGAGCAACGAGCATGTGTAATTGGAAGGGCATCACTTGTGCTGAAGAATGGTTGTTCAATCACTCAAAATGATGGAGTACATATAGAGCTAGAGCTTGGGCAAGTCAGGCCTCTCACAAGCCACACGACTTAGCCATGGAGGCTAAGGCTCACACACTAGAGTCCATAATCTCACACAAGGGAGGAAATCAGCCTAGCAATCAGGCTGACCACTCACACACGACCTAGAGAGCTAGAGACTGCTCTGATGGCACACTCCTAGTGGTCACATAACCCACAAACCCATGGAGAATCGCCATGTGTCCATGGCTAGCACACAAGGATCTCACCTCACCTAAAAAGTAAGGAGAGGTACCTTTATCCTAGTCAGCACACTCTGACAAGGCAATCCTAAGACCAAGGACCTTTTTGGATATTTCTCCCATCAGGTCTTGACCCTGGACCTCATGCCTTTTTCTTTTCTCAGGCTAAGGCATGGAGCCATTACCCATGCCCACCCAGACATCGACGGTCCATGACCCCCGAAACTTCGAAAATTCATATGTCCCAATCCGACCGTTGGATCGGCCTCAAACTTTGACCGTAGACATTTTGCCACCTGGTCATCATTCCGACTCCTCCATTGGAGTCGGAATGATGATCAGAGTAGGCATCTGGTACTTTCCTGGAACTTGCTCTTGTGGACCTGAAACTGAGCCAGATGGCTCCTTTTTCCAACCCAAGTGCGTACAGATGAACTCGAGGTCGAGAGTCACCTGGCTCTCTCGCACCGTATCATAGCTCATTGGGAGTCCCCTCAGCAGGAGAAGGACGAAGCGCATGTCCTCCAAAGAGTTGTCCGCTGCTTTCAGCTGCTTTGCCAGCTCCTTTGCCCTGTCCAAGTACGCCTCCATCCCTTTGCCAACCTGCATTTTCAACGTCATCATCTTCTCATCCAAAAGCATGAGGAATGCATGATCCTTGCTCTCATACTTCTTGCACAATGTGTCCCATCCTTCTTTTGTAGTAGACTTGTCACTCACGTACTGAAGATGTAGGTTGGAGATGGTGTTGACAAGCAGCCTATAAGCGTGTTTGTCCTTCTTCCACTCTTCATATGCCACCGCTGCAGTTGTAGATGAACTTGCATCTGCTGCACCTTTTTGCGGCGTCTTCCTTGGCACCACCTTCGCTACGGTAATGCCTTTTGCATGTGGAGGCGGAGCGCGCTCGTCGCCGCTCACCTCCCACAAGCCCATCTCCTCCAAAAGGAGGCGGGTACAGATCTTCCAAAACGTGAAGTTGGCACGTCTTTCCAACCTCTCCAAGGGCTTGGTTGCTGTTAACACACCTGCTCCTGCCATTTTGAGTCTTGGTGATGCTTTGCGCTGCCCTTGAGTGGCGGCGCTACCCCTGCTTCTACTGCTACTTCTGCTAGAAATCTGTATGAGAGAAAATGGACTCTAGAGGCAAGAAGACTGGGAATTTTGAAAAATTTAGCCAACCAGAGGAAACTTCAGCTCAAAATATTTCAGATTGACCCATAAATTAGGGTCCTTAACAGGGGATTTTGAAAGATGTAACCTCTTGAAAACAGGGTATGCTTCTGCGTCTACTCTAGCTCACATAAGCCAGCTTGTAAATGACATTTCTCGCAAACATACCAACGGAATGCAAATGTTTTTGCACCAATGGAAAGCTTAGGAGAAATACTTCAATTCCTATGTGCTAATTTTTAAATTTGACAAAGAAACAAGAGAGTTATGGTCATCACAAGGCGACAGTCTTACTCGGATAAAAGAGTGTAGCCCTGGCCGACCTCGTTTTTAGCTCTCAATCGGACCGTTGGATCTTTGCGATCTTGAGATCGTTGGAAAGCTTGTCTCTTGCACTTCAAGATCCTGTGGTCGATTGTCAAATTTTGTGAAGGTTTCACCCCAATCCGTCACTCTCAAAGTGACGGCCTGTGCTGGCTAAAAGTGGCACAACTTGGCTCTCATACCAAGTGTTGGAAGTGGAGGAGAGAGGGATCCTTGGAGTAGCGAGCATATAGGACTGGAAGGGAATCACTTGCGCTGAAGAATGGTTGTTGAATCTCTCAAAATGATGGACTACATACAGAGCTAGAGCTTGGGCAATTCAGCCCTCTTACAAGCCACACCACTTAGCCATGGAGGCTAAGGCTCACACACTAGAGTCCATAATCTTACACAATGGAGGAAATCAACCTAGCAATCAGGCTGACCACTCACACATGACCTAGAGAGCTAGAGAATGCTCTCATGGCACACTCCTAGTGGTCATATAACCAACAATATCATGGAGGATCGCCATGTGTCCATGGCGAGCACACAAGGATCTCACCTCACCTAAATAGTAAGGAGAGGTACCTTTTTCCTAGTTAGCACACTCTAACAAGGCAACCGAAGAGTTTAGGACCTTTTTGGATATTTCTCCCATCAGGTCTTGACCGCGGACATCTTTCCTTTTTCTTTTCTCATGCTAAGGCATGGAGCCATCGCCCATGGTCACCCAGATCACCCAGATATCGGCGATCGATGACCCCGGAAACTTCCAAAATTCATATCTCCTAATCCGATTGTTGGATCGGCCTCAAACTTGGACCGTAGACGTTTTGCCACCTGATCTTCCCAACGGTTGAGTGGGATTGACGATCGGAGTAGGCATTTGGTAGTTTCCTGGAACATGCTCCTATGGACCTGAAACTGAGCCGGATGGCTCCTTTCCTAACAAGTATAAGGCGTGGAAAGGCTGGTTGAGCCAACACGGCATCAACCACCAGATCACCATGCTTTACACCCCCCAAAGCATTGGCATTGCCAAGCGGATGAACCAGACTATCCTCGGCATGAGACCAAGCATGCTCTCTGACGCCAATCTCCCATCTCGCTTTCGGGCAAATGCTGCAAGAACTGCTTGCTACCTTGTGAATCTCACTTTGGCAGCCGCGCTTGGAAGGCGTTGTAAGAAGCAGCAAAAGAAGCAGCTTAGGACGCCATAGAAGGCTTGGTCAGGGAAGAAGCCACATGCGTCTACAGCCTAAAACCCTCACACTTGAGGGTTTTAGGCTGTACTGCCTGAGTAAAGGTCCAAGCAAGAGAAGGAAGGGGCAAGTTGGATGCACGCGCTCGTAAGTGTGTCATGATTGGATACGACACCGCACACCAGGCGTACAGGCTGTGGGACCAAGCGGCTGGAAAACTCATCAGGAGCCGAGATGTCGAGTTTGATGAAAGGATGTACATTAAGGGAGAGTTGCTGGATCCTGTCCATGCTCCCAACTCAAAAGAGTGAGTTGTGTTGCTCGAGTCAAGTGATCAGGCACCAAAGAACTGGCAAATGGTGCTAGTGAAGAATGGTGCTCCAGGGAGAGTGGCTGTGCAGGCTGACACAACGACGGACTGTGACATTGAGTCTGAGTTGTCCGAGGCCTCTGAGTCAAACTCTGAGGCTGGTGGCTCTTCCTCAAACAGAGGATCACTGGCGCTGTAAGAGCAATAGCAACAACTAAGCCTTGAAGCACCACCAGCAACACTCCGCCGTAGTACGTGCGATAAGAAACCTCCGTCCAAGTACGATGCTGAGCGTGTGGAACGAATCGGACTGAGCTAGTCATGCTTGGCTCACGGAGAGCCTCTGACCATAATAGAGGCTATGAACATGGCAGATGCGGCTAAGTGGAAGGAGGCAGTGGATAGCGAACTCGCATCCATTGAAGAGAACGGAACATGGGTTCTGGTGGACAGGTCCCCAAACGCGCACGTGGTGGGGTCAAAGTGGGTTCTCCAAAAAAAGTTCAAGAACGATGGTACTATCGACAAGTACAAGGCAAGAGTGGTGGCAAAGGGGTTTTCCCAGCATGTAGGCTCAGAGTACGAGAAGACCTTCGCGCCTGTCGTCACCTTTGCCTCCATCACATCCATGTTGGGCATTGCCGATGTAAAAGATGTGGAGGTCCACCAGATGGATGTCAAGACAGCTTTCTTGTACGGGAAGCTAGACAAAGAAGTGCTGATAGAAGTGCCTGAGGGAGTGAAAGCTCCAGAGGGCAATGTTTGCAAACTGGTCAAAGCACTCTACGGGTAGAAACAACCCCAAGGATGTGGTAAAAGGAGATGGACGACTTCATGGCCCGGCTCACCTTCACATAGTGCCAGAATGACCCTAGTGTCTATGTGCGAGAGGATGACCAAGGCTTGACACTGGTTGCACTGTACGTGGATGACCTGATCATCTCCTTGTCATCGGTCGCGCTGTTGAACAAGATGAAGACAGGCAGAGTACATCGCTCTATCAGAGCATGCAAGGAGACACAGTGGCTACACAGTTTGCTTGCCGAGATGAAAGTGCCACAAATGGATGCAACAGAGATCCGCATCGACAACAAGAGTGCCATGAAAATGACATAGGATGATGTCATCTTCCGGCGGACCAAGCACATCAACATCAGGTACCACTACTCACGCGACCTGGTTGCAAAGGAGATTGTGGACCTGGAATATGTGGACACCACGAAGATGCTCACGGATTGCACGACAAAGGCGCTAGACAGCGAATTGCTCTTGGCACGAACTCGAGGCATCGGTATGGTCAAGGCAGCGGACGAAGATTGAGGCCAAGACTACTGGAGAAAGGAAATATCTCACATCTAATGGACAGAGGTGCAAGGGAGAGTTTGTTGACCTAAAATTCTCCTTGTCCATGGCTCATGTTTGGACAGGCACAGGACGGACTAGGCATGCACTACTCCCTTGGAGTAAGTCCCCTAAGTCTGGTCCAGATAGACAAGGCATGCACTGCTCCTTTGGAGCAAGTTCCCTTGGTCAAATCTGGATAGTATAGCTAGCAAACACTACCTAGGGCAACTCCTTGTGGCTTAGGCGTTCAAGAGTTAGTCTTTGGAGTGAAAGGTCACTGGGTCAAATCCTAATTTTCTTTGTGACCAAAAGGGGGACAAGAAGGTTCTAAGAGACATTTTAGAACATTCCAAGGTCCTTCCTGGTGGCTGGCGCTACTTGGCAGTCAGAGGGAGCGCCATGTAGGCAGGGGGGATGATGCAATCCAGATTGCCCCCAAAGTGGCTCATCCAAGGAGCCACTATGCGCCTAGGCTAGAGGCTGGCTCTAGGACTATAAGAACCTATCAGTTGCTTGTCATTGGGTACACTTCTTACCTTAGAGACTCCTAACAGAGTTGTCCACCAGAGGAAACACTAAAGAATTATTGGCTGGTCTAAGCCCCAAGAGTTTGCTCCTCGCGCGAAAGTAACCAGGTGCTAAGAACAGAGTGCAAGGAAGTGATTCATATGAACTACTCACTATGGAACCTTGGCTCTGAGAGTGATACCATCTCTAGTTTAAAATACCAAGAGCAAAACCATTGGGTCCAAACCTGTTTTCTAGATCGTCGCCTCTGGTAGGTTGACACAATCTTCTCTCAGTGTCCCCTCTCACCAACACAGGACTGCGAGTCATGTTTGACGATGACTATGGCTATATGCTCGACAAGGAAACAGGAGAAGAGTTGGCTAGGTCGGTGAAGGAAGGCGACGTGTACCGCCTATTGGGGACGACCAAGATCTCGGCGAGCAAAGTCTTGTAGTAGCGGCGTAGGCCACAGATGGGGAAATCTGGCATGTGCGCTACGGCGACATCGGCATGCAGTCCGTATACCAACTTCAAACAAAGCAGATGGTGCGTGACTTACCCACCATCTCTAAGTTTGAGCAGCAGTTATGTGTCGGCTGTTTAGAGAAGAAGCAGCATCGCGAGGCGTTCTCGGGAGCATGGGACTGTGCAAAGGAGGTGTAAGAGATGGTCCACAGAGACTTGTGTGGCTCAATGCAGATCTAGAGCTTTGGAAGATCTAGGTATTTTCTCACCTTTATTGATGATTTCAGCCATTACAGAGTTGTGTACTTCCTTTCCTCCAACGACCAGTGCTTTGACAGGTTCAAGGAATTTATGGCCATGGTGGAGAACCAGACTGGCAAGAAAAGCAAGGCATTGTGCAGCGACCGCGGTGGAGGGTAATTAAGCAAGCAGTTTCAGGACTACCTCGTAGCAGCAGGCATCAAGGCGTAGCGCACTATGTCGTACTCGCCGCAGCAGAACGCCGTAGCATAATGTGCCAACCAGACCATAGTTGAGTCGGCGCGCTCCATGCTGCATGCGGCTCGGCTCACGGAAGACTTTTGGGCCGAAGTGAGCATTGCGGTGTACATCAACAACCCCACTCCAACCAAGGCCCTGGAGCAGATGATGATGTACGAATCATGGTTTAGGAAGAAGGCGTGCGTGGGTCATCTTCACGCGTTTGGCAGCTTGGCGCACATGCACGTGCCGAAAGAGAAGCGGCAGAAATGGGACGCGAAGAGTGTACAAATGCTAATGATCGGCTATGACACGGTAAACAAGGCGTATCGTCTCTACGAGAGGGATACTGGCCACATCATCATCTCCAAGGATGTCCTTTTCAACAAAACTAGCACCATCGGCACCAACATCATCAACGAAGGGGCAGTCGACCCAGAAGTTGACCAATCAGTGGGAGCAAATATTCTCTCTGACCCTGTCTCTCCTGACGCTTCTTCTACTGTGACACTAGGAGAACCACTCTACTCCTCCATGTTTGATTTGGCAGATAGAGCGACCTCATCGGCAAAAGCAGCGGATGAAGATGCACCATCATCAGCAGCAGCAGTTGTATCAGCAGCACCGCGCCAGCCGCCTCCTAATGCTCCAGCACCAGGTCGCAGGTACCCTCTCGGGGTGCGCTACAAGCCTGGTGAGGGCAGGCATTTCTCGATATTACAAAAACCAGATCAGATGAATGTCGTAGTTGCAGCAGATTTAGACGAGCTAACGTCCGACAAGGAGGCCATGGTTGCACAAAATACAGCAGACTAGGTGCAAGCTGTGCAACAAGAGATACAGTCGCGGCTCGACAAGGCTACGTGGGAGCTGACTGAGCGTCCACCAGGCTGCAAGCTAATCAAGTGCAAGTGGGTGTTCAAGAAGAAGAGGGGCGCAGATGGCAACCTCGAAAAGTACAAGGCGAGGCTGGTTGCCAAGGGCTACTCGCAGTAGGAAGGCATCGACTACACGGAAACCTTCGCTCGTGTTGCAAAGTTTGCTTCTATGCGCACGCTCCTTTCTGATGCAGTAGTTGAGGACTTCGAGATTCACCACATGGACGTCAAGACGGCATTCTTGAACAGTGACCTAGAAGAGGATGTTTACATGGAGCAACCAGAAGGATTCCTCATGGATGGCCAGGAGCACCTGCTTTATAAGCTCCAGAAGTCGTTGTACGGCCTCAAGCAAGCGTCGCGTGCTTGGAACCAGAAGTTGGATGCAACGCTTTAGTGCATGGGGTTTGAGCGTAGTGAGTGTGACTATAGTGTCTATCGCTGGCAGCATGGTCATGAGGTACTCATCATCATCGTCTATATGGATGACATGCTCCTCCTTTCCAACAGCATGTCTGCATTGTAGGAGTTCAAGGAGGCCATACAGGAGCGCTTCTAGATGTCTGATCTCGGGGAGGCATCATACTTCCTCAATATCCAGATCACGCATGACCGCAAATCACGTTCTCTCTCACTGCAACAGAGTCGCTACATGAAGGATGTCTTGTAGCGGTTCTGTTGGGAAAGGAGCCATCCGGCTCCGTTTCAGGTCCACAGGAGCAAGTTCCAGGAAAGTACCAAATGCCTGCTCCGATCGTCCATCCAACTTCACTGTTGAAAAGATCAGGTGGCAAAATGTATACTGTCCAAGTTTGAGGCCGATCCAACGGTCGGATTGGGAGATATGGATTTCCGAAGTTTCGGGGGTCATGGACCACCGATATCCGGGTGACCATGGGCGATGGCTCCATGCCTTAGCCTGAGAAAAGAAAAAGGCAAGAAGTCCAGGGTCAAGACCTGATGGGAGAAATATCCAAAAAGGTCCTTGGTCTTAGGATTGCCCTGTCAGAGTGTGCTGACTAGGATAAAGGTACCTCTCCTTACTTTTTAGGTGAGGTGAGATCCTTGTGTGCTATCCATGGACACATGGCGATTATCCATGGGTTTGTGGGTTATGTGACCACTAGGAGTGTGCCATGAGAGCATTCTCTACCTCTCTAGGTCGTGTGTGAGTGGTCAGCCTGATTGCTAGGCTAATTTCCTCCCTTGTGTGGGATTATGGACTCTAGTGTGTGAGCCTTTGCCTCCATGGCTAAGTGGTGTGGCTTGTGAGAGGGCTGACTTGCCCAAGCTCTAGCTCTATATGTACTCCATCATTTTGAGTGATTGAACAACCATTCTTTAGCCCAAGTGATGCCCTTCCAGTCCCACATGCTCGCTTCTCCAAGGCTCCCTCTCTCCTCCAGATACAACATTTGGTATCAGAGCCAAGTTCTGCCACTTTCATCCAGCACAGGCCGTCACTTTGAGAGTGACGGGTTGGGATGAAACCTTCACCAGATTTGAAGATCGACCACTTAATTTTCAAGTTCAAGAGACAAGCTTTCCAACGAGCCCAACATGGCGAAAATCCAGCAGTCGGATTGAGGGTTAGGCTCAAAACGAGGTCGGCCAGGGCTACACTCTTCTCTATGAGTAAGACTGTCGCCTTGTGATGACCATAACTCTCTTGTTTCTTTGTCAAATTTAAAAAGTGGCACATGCGAATTGTAGTATTTTTCCTAAGCTTTCCATTGGTGCAAAAATATTTGCAATCCATTGATTCCTTTGGGAGAAACACCGTTTACAAGCTGGCTGGTCTGAGTTGGAGTAGGAGCGGAAGCATATCCTGTTTTCAAGAGGGCATATCTTTCAAAATCCCCTCTTGATGACCCTGTTTTATGGGTCGATCTGAACGGTTTTGAGCTGAATTTTCCAGTGGTGGACTTGGTTTTTATAAATTCCCAGTCTGCTGGCATCTACAGTCCATTTTCTGCCAGACAGATTTCTGGCAGAAGCAGCAGCAGAAGCAGGGGTAGCGCCGCCATCCAAGGGCAGCGCTGAGCATCACCAAGGCTCAAAATGGCAGCAGCTGGCGTTGTAACAGCAGCCCAGCCTTTGGAGAGGCTGGAGGGACGTGCCAACTTCACGTTTTGGAAGATCCGTACCCGCCTCCTTTTGGAGGAGAGGGGCTTGTGGGAGGTGGTGAGCGGCGACGAGCTGGCTCCAGTTCCACAAGCAAAAGGCATCACCGCAGCGCAGGTGGTGGCGGGGAAGACGCCGCAAAAGAATGCAGCTGATGCGGGTTCTTCTGCAGCTGTACCAGCGACGTATGAGGAGTGGAAGAAGAAGGATAGGCAGGCCTACAGGTTGCTTGTCAACACCATCTCCAATCCGCATCTTCAGTACGTGAGTGACAAGGTTACTGCAAAGGAGGGGTGGGACACGTTGTGCAAGAAGTATGAGAGCAAGGATCCTGCATTCGACATGCTTTTGGACGAAAAGATGATGGCGCTGAAAATGCAGGGTGGTGAAGGGATGGAAGCGTATCTGGACAGGGCAAAGGAGCTGGCGAAGCAGCTGAGAGCGGCCGGAAACCCTGTGGAAGAGACGTGCTTTATCCTCCTCTTGCTGAGGGGACTCCCAACCAGCTACGACACGGTGCGAGAGACGTTGGAGTGCCAGCCGACTCTCGACCTCGACTTCATCTACACGCACTTGGTGCAGGTGGAACTGCATTGCAATGCAGCAAAGTGCAATGGCGGCAGCAGCAGCAGTGAAGCAGCTTTTATGGCCATGGGCTCAAGCAACCAGCAGCAGCACCAGTCCGGGCAGCAGAGAGGCAAGAAGAAGGGCAAGTGCCACTATTGCCAGAAAGAGGGGCACTACAAGAAAGAGTGCTTCAAGTTCAAGAGGGACCATAAAGAGCAGCAGTAGCAGCAGTAAAAGCAGCAATCTCCACAACAATAGCAGCAGCATTCACATTAACGCTAGCAGCAGCAGCAGTAGCAGAACCAGACTAACGTGCGCCATTTTGGCAACATGAACGTCGCCAAGGAGGTGCGCGACCGCCTGTTCATGGCGAAGTTTGACATGCCGCAGAAGGAAAAGGCGGATCTGGCGTGGTACAAGGACTCGGGGTGTACCAAGAGTCTGACGCACCACAAGGAGTGGTTCACGCAGCTGCTCTCCATTCCCCCCCGTCCGATTGCTTTGGGTGATGATCGGGTGGTGTATGCTGAGGGGATTGGGATTGTGGAGATGTGGTTGGAGACCCCGCGTGGCATTGAAGTGGGAGTTTTCCATGGCGTGCTATATGTACCTGATGCTGCTTTCAACCTCCTCTCAGTCTCCTCTCTTACAAACACAGGACTGCGCGTTGTCTTCGATGATGACTATGGCTACATCCTCAACAAGGATACAGGAGAGGAGTTGGCCAGGTCGGTGAAGGAGGGCGACATGTACCGCCTGCTGGGGGCGACCAAGATCCCGCGTGAGCAGAGTCTTGCAGCAGTGGTGCAGGCGACAGATGGCGAGATCTGGCATGCGCGCTACGGCCACATCGGCATGCGCGCCTTGCAGCAGCTTCAAGCAAAGCAGATGGTGCGTGACCT
>SZWC01000967.1:219678-236826 GCA_023375785.1 Penium margaritaceum
GACAACGGCACGTGGGAGCTGACTGAGCGTCCACCTGGACGTAAGGTGATCAAGTGCAAGTGGGTGTTCAAGAAGAAGCGGGGAGCAGATGGTAACCTGGAAAAGTACAAGGCGAGGCTGGTCGCCAAGGGCTACTCGCAGCAGGAGGGCATCGACTACACAGAAACTTTTGCCCCTGTTGCAAAGTTTGCCTCTGTGCGCACGCTCCTCTCTTATGCAGCAGCTGAGGACTTCGAGGTTCACCACATGGATGTCAAGACGGCATTCTTGAATGGTGACTTGGAGAAGGAGATCTACATGGAGCAGCCAGAGGGGTTCGTCATGGATGGCCAGGAGCACCTGGTTTGCAAGCTGCAGAAGTCGCTGTACGGCCTCAAGCAAGCGTCACGTGCTTGGAACCAGAAGTTGGATGCGGCATTGCAGTGCATGGGGTTTGAGCGCAGCCAGTGTGACTAGAGCGTGTATCGCTGGCAGCATGAGCATGAGATCCTCATCATCATTGTCTATGTGGATGACATGCTCCTCCTTTCCAATAGCATGTCTGCATTGCAGGACTTCAAGGAAGCCATGTAGGAGCGCTTCCAGATATCTGATCTCGGGGAGGCATCATACTTCCTCGGTATCCAGATCACGCGTGACCGCAATTCATGCTCTCTCTCGCTACAGTAGAGCCGCTACATCAAGGATGTTTTGCAGCGGTTTGGCATGGCAGAGGCAAAACCCATCGGCACGCCGCTGGAGACGCGGCAGTACCTCGTGAGCTTCAATGGAGAAGCACATGCAACTGAGCGGCAGAAGTACCAGAGCGCCGTCGGCAGTCTCATGTACCTGATGGTGGCAACCAGGCCGGACCTCGCACAGGCTATGAGCGCTGTGAGCCAGCACATGGCTAATCCCGGACCGGAGCACCAGAAGGCAGTGAAGCGGATCTTCTGCTACCTTGCTGGAACCATCAACGTTGGCATCACCTACAACGGCAACGATAACATCATCATCGGCTACACAGATGCAGATTGGGCTTCAAATCCTGAGACCCGCAAGTCCATCTCTGGACATGTATTTCTCATGAATGGAGGTGCCATCAGCTGGTGCAGCAAGCGGCAGGTGGTCGTGGCCACCTCGAGTGCAGAAGCTGAGTACGTATCTCTCAGCTTTGGAGCCAAGGAAGCTGTTTGGCTCCAGCGTCTCATGGCAGAGATGAGTGCGAGTGCAGCAGTTCCAGTTCCTGTGCGCGTCGACAACCAGAGCGCAATCGCACTCGCCAAGAATCCTGAGCACCATGCACGCACCAAGCACATTGATATCGCATATCATTTCATCAGGCACATGGTGCCTTGGAGAAGCGACCTGCTTGCTGGTTGGAGTAAACTCCAACTTGATAGCACCCTCCTGCACCATATGCCTGATGAAGTGATAAGCGATGTCAATGTCCTTGGTGCGTGCATGATGCTCAGGATTCTTGGCGAGTGCGATTGCGCTCTGGTTGTCGACACGCACAGGAACAAGAACTGCTGCACTCTCACTCATCTCTGCCATGAGACGCTGAAGCCAAACTACTTCCTTGGCTCCAAAGCTGAGAGAGACGTACTCAGCTTCCGTGCTTGAGGTGGCCACGACACCCTGCCGTTTGCTGCACCAGCTGATGGCCCCACCATTCATGAGGAACACATGTCCAGAGATGGAGTTACGGTCCTCAGGGTTTGAAGCCCAATCTGCATCTGTGTAGCCGATGATGATGTTGTCGTTGCCTTCTGGTGCTCAGGTCCGGGGTTTGCCATGTGCTAGCTCACAGCGCTAACAGCCTGTGCGAGGTCCGGCCTGGTTGCCACCATCAGGTACATGAGGCTGCCGACGCCGCTCTGGTACTTCTCCCGCTCAGCTGCATTTGCTTCTCCATTGAAGCTCACGAGGTACTACCGCGTCTCCAGCAACGTGCCGATGGGTTTTGCCTTTGCCATGCCAAACCGCTAGAAAACATCCTTGATGTAGCGGCTGTGCTGCAGCGAGAGAGAGCGTGATTTGCAGTCACACATGATCTGGATATCGAGGAAGTATGATGCCTCCCCGAGATCAGACATCTGGAAGCGCTCCTGCATGGCTTCTTTGAACTCCTGCAGTGCAGACATGCTCTTGGAAAGGAGGAGCATGTCATCCACATAGACGATGATGATGAGCACTTCGTGACCATACTACTAGCGATAGACGCTGTAGTCAAACTCTCTGCGCTCAAACCCCATGCACTACAACGCCGCATCCAACTTCTGGTTCCAAGCACGCGACGCTTGCTTGAGGCCGTACAGCGACCTTAGCAGCTTGCAAACCAGGTGCTCCTGGCCATCCATGACAAACCCCTCCGGCTGCTCCATGTAGATCTCCTCCTCCAAGTCACCATTCAAGAATGCCGTCTTGACATCCATGTGGTGAACCTCAAAGTCCTCAGCTACTGCATAAGAGAGGAGCGTACGCACAGAGGTAAGCTTTGCAACAGGGGCAAAGGTTTCTGTGTAGTCGATGCCTTCTTGCAGCGAGTAGCCCTTGGCAACCAGCCTCGCCTTGTACTTTTTCAGGTTACCATCAATTCCCCGCTTCTTCTTGAACAGCCACTTGCACTTGATCACCTTACGTCCAGGTAGACGCTAAGTCAGCTCCCACATGTCGTTTCCAGCTGCGACTGTATCTCATGCTATACGGCTTGCGCCCAATCTGCTGCATCCGGTGCACCCATAGCCTCCTTGTATGACGTTGGCTCATCTGAATCTGCTGCAATTGTTACGTTCATTTTTTCTGGTTTTTGCAGCATCCAGAAATGGCCGCGCTCACCAGGCTTGGAACGCACCCCAAGAGGGTACCTGCGACCTGGTACTGGAGCGTTAGCGGGCGGCTGGCGCTGTGCTGCTGGTACAAATACTACTGCTGGTAGTGCTATGTCTCCTTCCTTTGCTTCTGCCGATGAGGCTGCTGTATCTACTATATCAGACATGGGAAAGTAGATTGATTCTCCCACTGTCACAGTAGAGGAAAGATTGGGAGAGACTGGATCAGGAAGGATTTCTGCTCCCACTGTCTCATCAGCTGCTGGTTCTGTTCCTCTTCACAGACAATGCTGGTGCCGATGACGTTGCTCTCGTTGAAGACGACATCCCTGGAGATGATGACGTGGCCTGTATCCCTGTGGTAGAGGCGATAGGCCTTGCTTGCCACGTCGTAGCCAATCATCAATTTCTACGCACTCTTCGCGTCCTATTTCTGCCGCTTCTCCTTGGGCATGTGCATATGCGCCAGGCTGCCAAAGGCTCGGAGATGACCCACGCTCGATTTCTTGCCGAATCATGCCTTGTACAGCGTCATTTGCTCCAACGCCTTAGTTGGACTACGGTTCTTGATGTACACTGCGGTGCTTACTACTTCTACCCAAAAATCGAAGGTGAGCTTGGCCGCGGGTAGCATGGAGGGCGCTGACTCAACGATGGTGTGATTGGCGCGTTCTGCTGCGGCGAGTATGGCACGGTGCGCTACGTCCTGATGCATGCTGCTGCGAGGTAGTCTTGAAACTCCTTGCTTAAGTACTCTCCACCGCGGTTGCTACGCATCGCCTTGATTTTCTTGCCAGTGTGGTTCTCCACCATGACCTTGAACTCCTTGAACCTGTCAAAGCACTGGTCCTTGGAGGAAAGGAAGTACACAATAGTGTAACGGATGAAATCATCAATAAAGGTCAGGAAACATCTAGAGCCTCCAAAGCTCCGGGTCTGCATCGTGCCACACAAGTCCGTGTGGACCAGCTCCAACACCTCCTTCACACGCTCCCCTGCTCTAGAGAACGCCTCCCGGTGCTGCTTCCCCTCCAAACAGCCGATGCACAACTGCTGCTGAAAGTTAGAGATGGTAGGCACGTCACGCACCATCTGCTTTGCTTGAAGCTGCTGCAAGGCGCGCATGCCGATGTGGCCGTAGCGCGCATGTCAGATCTCGCCTTTGTTGCCTACACCACTGGTGCAAGACTCTGCTCACTCGCGATCTTGGTCGCCTCCAGCAGGCGGTACATGTCGCCCTCCTCACCGACCTGGCCAACTCCTCTCCTGTATCCTTGTTGAGGATGTAGCCATAGTCATCATCGAAGACAGCGCGCAGTCCTGTGTTTGTAAGAGAGGAGACTGAGAGGAGGTTGAATGCAGCATCAGGTACATACATCACACCATGGAACACTCCCACTTCAATGCCACATGGGATCTCCAACCACATATCCACAATCCCAATCCCCTCAGCATACACCACCCGAACATCACCCATAGCAATAGGACGGGGAAGGATGAACAGCAGCTATGTAAACCACTCCTTGTGATGTGTGAGGCTCTTGGTACATCCTGAGTCCTTATACCATGCGAGATCCGCCTTCTCCACCTGCGACATGTCAGAGTTCGCCATGAAAAGCGGGTCGCGCACCTCCTTGGCCACATTCATGTTGCCAAAGTGGCGCACACCAGCCTGGTTTTGCTACTTCTGCTCCTGCTACTTCTGACGTTGCTGTGACTGCTGCTGCTGCTGCTACTGCTGTTTTTTGTTGTATCTGGAGGAGAGAGGGAGCCTTGGAGCAGCGAGCATGTGGGACTGGAAGGGCATCACTTGTGCTAAAGAATGGTTGTTCAATCACTCAAAATGATGGAGTACATATAGAGCTAGAGCTTGGGCAAGTCAGCCCTCTCACAAGCCACACCACTTAGCCATGGAGGCTAAGGCTCACACACTAGAGTCCATAATCTCACACAAGGGAGGAAATCAGCCTAGCAATCAGGCTGACCACTCACACACGACCTAGAGAGCTAGAAAATGCTCTCATGGCACAATCCTAGTGGTCACATAACCCACAAACCCATGGAGAATCGCCATGTGTCCATGGCTAGCACACAAGGATCTCACCTCACCTAAAAAGTAAGGAGAGGTACCTTTATCCTAGTCAGCACACTGTGACAAGGCAATCCTAAGACCAAGGACCTTTTTGGATATTTCTCCCATCAGGTCTTGATCATGGACCTCTTGCCTTTTTCTTTTCTCAGGCTAAGGCATAGAGCCATCGCCCATGGTCACCCGGATATCGGCGGTCCATGACCCCCGAAACTTTGAAAATTCATATCTCCCAATCGGACTGTTGGATCGGCCTCCAACTTGGACCGTATACATTTTGCCACCTGATCTTTTCAACGGTGAAGTCCGATTGACGATCGGAGCATGCATCTGGTACTTTCCTGGAACTTGCTCCTATGGACCTGAAACTGAGCCGGATGGCTCCTTTCCCAACAATCTCCCACTTTGCCGCAGTCAGAGTGGGCTCAGTCCACATGCCTTCATGCAGAACTGCTGCTTCTCATGGGTCACAGGCTTGGTGCAGAAATCAGTGACCTGCTTGCTGGTTGGAGTAAACTCCAGCTTGATAGCACCCTCCTGCACCATGTGCCTGATGAAGTGATGAGCGATGTCAATGTGCTTGGTGCGTGCATGGTGCTCAGGATTCTTGGCGAGTGCGATTGCGCTCTGGTTGTCAACGCGCACAGGAACTGGAACTGCTGCACTCCCACTCATCATTGCCATGAGACGCTGGAGCCAAACTGCTTCCTTGGCTCCAAAGTTGAGAGATACGTACTCAGCTTCTGTACTCGAGGTGGCCACGACCACCTGCCGCTTTCTGAACCAGCTGATGGCACATCCATTCATGAGAAATACATGTCCACAGATGGACTTGTGCGTCTCAGGATTCGAATCCCAATCTGCATCTGTGTAACCGATGATGATGTTGTCGTTGCCGTTGTAGGTGATGCCGACGTTGATGGTTCCAGCAAGGTAGCGGAAGATCCGCTTCACTGCCTTCTGGTGCTCCGGTCCGGGATTAGCCATGTACTTGCTCACAGCGCTCACAGCCTGTGCAAGGTCCGGCCTGGTTGCCACCATCAGGTACATGAGACTACCGACGGCGCTCTGGTACTTCTGCCGCTCGGGTGCATCTGCTTCTCCATTGAAGCTCATGAGGTACTGCCGCATCTCCAGCGGCGTGCCGATGGGTTTTGCCTCTGCCATGCCAAACCGCTGCAAAACATCCTTGATGTAGCGGCTCTGCTGCAACGAGAGAGAGCGTGAATTGCGGTCACGCGTGATCTGGATACCGAGGAAGTATGATGCCTCCCTGAGATAAGACATGTGGAAGCGCTCCTACATGGCTTCCTTTAACTACTACAATGCAGACATGCTATTAGTAAGGAGGAGCATGTCATCCACATAGACAATGATGATGAGGATCTCATGCTCATGCTGCCAGCGATACACGTTGTAGTCACACTCGCTGCGCTCAAACCCCATGCACTGCAACACCGCATCCAACTTCTGGTTCCAAGCACGCGACACTTGCTTAAGGCCGTATAGCGACTTCTGCAGCTTGCAAACCAGGTGCTCCTGGCCATCCATGACGAACCCCTCTGGCTGCTCCATGTAGATCTCCTCCTCCAAGTCACCATTCAAGAATTCCGTCTTGACATCCATGTGGTGAACCTCGAAGTCCTCAGCTGCTGCATAAGAGAGGAACGTGCGCACAGAGGCAAACTTTGCAACAGGGGCAAACGTTTCTGTGTAGTCGATGCCCTCCTGCTGCGAGTAGCCCTTGGCGACCAGCCTCGCCTTGTACTTTTCCAGGTTACCATCTGCTCCNGAACCCCTCCGGCTGCTCCATGTAGATCTCCTCCTCCAAGTCACCATTCAAGAATGCCGTCTTGACATCCATGTGGTGAACCTCGAAGTCCTCAGCTGCTGCATAAGAGAGGAACGTGCGCACAGAGGCAAACTTTGCAACAGGGGCAAACGTTTCTGTGTAGTCGATGCCCTCCTGCTGCGAGTAGCCCTTGGCGACCAGCCTCGCCTTGTACTTTTCCAGGTTACCATCTGCTCCGTGCTTCTTCTTGAACACCCACTTGCACTTGATCACCTTACGTCCAGGTGGACGCTCAGTCAGCTCCCACGTGCCGTTGTCCAGCTGGGACTGTTAAGGGTACACACCAAGTAAGATTCCTGGATCCCAGATTGGATTCGGATTCACGAATCCGAATCCAGGTTTGGCTTTGATTCACGAATCCGAGTCTGGATTCGCGAATCCGTAAGATTCACGAATCGTTTCCGAATCCTATGGGTGATGGCGGGTAAAAATCGTCTAATCTGCCACATAAATCCCTGTTTCCATGTTGAAACAATAGGAAAAAGGATCTCCTAATCCCGAATCGAATCCTCATGAAGGATTTGGATCCCCAAATCCGAATCTTTATCCGGGTTCACGAATCTTATTCACGAATCCTAGGATTCGTGACTGTATCTCCTGCTGCACGGCTTGCGCCCAATCTGCTGCATCAGGTGCACCCATGGCCTCCTTGTATGATGTTGGCTCATCTGAATGTGCTGCAACTGCGACGTTCATCTGTTCTGGTTTATGCAGCATCCAGAAATGGCCACGCTCACCAGGCTTGTAACGCACCCTAAGAGAGTACCTGCGGCCTGGTGCTGGAGCGTTAGCGGGTGGCTGGCGCTGTGCTGCTGGCACAACTACTTCTGCTGGTGGTGCTACATCTCCCTCCTCTGCTTCTGCCGATGAGGTTGCTGTATCTGTTGCATCAGACATGGGAGAGTAGAGTGATTCTCCCACTGTTACAGTAGAGGAAGGATCGGAAGAGACTGGGTCAGGAAGGATCCCTGCTCCCACTGTCTCGTCAGCTGCTGGTTCTGCTGCCTCTTCATAGACAATGTTGGTGCCGATGACGTTGCTCTCGTTGAAGACGACATCTCTGGAGATGATGACGTGGCCTGAATCCCTCTCATAGAGGCGATAGGCCTTGCTTGCCACGTCGTAGCCAATCATCAGCATCTGCACACTCTTTGCGTCCAATTTTTGCCGCTTCTCCTTGGGCACGTGCATGTGCGCCAGGCTGCCAAATGCTCGGAGATGACCCACGCTCGGTTTCTTGCCCAACCACGCCTCGTACGGCGTCATCTGCTCCAGGGCCTTAGTTGGACTGCGGTTCTTGATGTAGACCGCAGTGCTCACGGCTTCAGCCCTGAAGTCGTAGGTCAGCCAAGCCGCGTGCCACATGGAGCGCGCCGACTCCACAATGGTACGGTTGGCGTGTTCTGCTACACCGTTCTGCTGCGGTGAGTACGGCGCGGTACGCTGCGCCTTGATGCCAACTGCTACGAGGTAGTCCTCGAACTCCTTGCTCAGGTACTCTCCACCGCGATCGGTACGCAACGCCTTGATCTTCTTGCCAGTCTGGTTCTCCACCATGGCCTTGAACTCCTTGAACCTGTCAAAGCACTGGTCCTTGGGAGGAAGGAAGTACACAGTAGTGTAACGGCTGAAGTCATCAATGAAGGTCAGGAAATACCTAGAGCCTCCAAAGCTCGAGGTCTCCATCGGTCCACACAAGTCCGTGTGGACCAGCTCCAACACCTCCTTCGCACGCTCCCCTGCTCAAGAGAACGCCTCCCGGTGCGCCTTCCCCTCCAAACAGCCGATGCACAACTGCTGCTCAAAGTTAGAGATGGTAGGCAGGTCACGCACCATCTGCTTTGCTTGAAGCTGTTGCAAGGCGCGCATGCCGATGTGGCCGTAGCGCGCATGCCAGATCTCGCCATCTATCGCCTGCACCACTGCTGCAAGACTCTGCTCACGCGGGATCTTGGTCGTCCCCAGCATGCGGTACATGTCCCCCTCCTTCACNGAGAACGCCTCCCGGTGCGCCTTCCCCTCCAAACAGCCGATGCACAACTGCTGCTCAAAGTTAGAGATGGTAGGCAGGTCACGCACCATCTGCTTTGCTTGAAGCTGTTGCAAGGCGCGCATGCCGATGTGGCCGTAGCGCGCATGCCAGATCTCGCCATCTATCGCCTGCACCACTGCTGCAAGACTCTGCTCACGCGGGATCTTGGTCGTCCCCAGCATGCGGTACATGTCCCCCTCCTTCACCGACCTGGCCAACTCCTGTCCTGTATCCTTGTTGAGGATGTAGCCATAGTCATCATCGAAGACAACGCGCAGTCCTGTGATTGTAAGAGAGGAGACTGAGAGGAGGTTGAAAGCAGCATCAAGTACATATAGCACGCCATGGAAAACTCCCACTTCAATGCCACGCGGGGTCTCCAACCATATCTCCACAATCCCAATCCCCTCAGCATACACCACCCGATCATCACCCAAAGCAATCGGACGGGGAGGAATGGAGAGCAGCTGCGTGAACCACTCCTTCTGGTGCGTCAGACTCTTGGTACACCCCGAGTCCTTGTACCACGCCAGATCCGCCTTTTCCTTCTGCGACATGTCAGCCTTTGCCATGAACACGCGGTCGCGCACCTCCTTGGCGACGTTCATGTTGCCAAAATGGCGCACGCTAGTCTGGTTCTGCTGCTGCTGCTACTGCTCGCGTTGTTGTGACTGCTGCTGCTGTTGTTGTGGAGATTGCTGCTTTTGCTGCTGCTGCTGCTGCTGCTGCTCCTTCTGATCCCTCTTGAACTTGAAGCACTCTTTCTTGTAGTGCCCCTCTTTCTGGCAATAGTGGCACTTGCCCTTCTTCTTGCCTCTCTGCTTCCCAGACTGCTGTTGCTGCTGGTTGCGTGAGCCCATGGCCATGAAAGCTGCTTCACTGCTACTACTGCCGCCATTGCGTTTTGCTGCATTGCGACGCAGTTCCACCTACACCAAGTGCGTGCAGATGAAGTCGAGGTCGAGAGTCGGCTGGCACTCCAACGTCTCTCGCACCGTGTCATAGCTGGATGGCAGTCCCCTCAGCAAGAGGAGGATGAAGCGCGTCTCTTCCACAGGGTTTCCTGTCGATCTCAACTGCTTCGCCAGCTCCTTTGCCCTGTCCAGATACGCCTCCATCCCTTCACCACCCTGCATTTTCAGCGCCATCATCTTTTCCTCCAAAAGCATGAGGAATGCAGGATCCTTGCTCTCATACTTCTTGCAGTAGCCTTGTCACTCACGTACTGAAGATGCGGGTTGGAGATGGTGTTGACAAGCAACTTGTAGGCCTGCCTGTCCTTCTTCCACTCCTCATACGTCGCTGGTACAGCTGCAGAAGAACCCGCATCAGGTGCACCCTTTTACGGCGTCTTCCCCGCCACCACCTGCGCTGTGGTGATGCCTTTTGCCTGTGGAACTGGAGTCGGCTCGTCGCCGCTCACCACCTCCCACAAGCCCCTCTCCTCCAAAAGGAGGCGGGTACGGATCTTCCAAAACGTGAAGTTGGCGCGTCCCTCCAGCCTCTCCAAAGGCTGGGCTGCTGTTACAATGCCAGCTGCTGCCATGTTGAGCCTTGGTGATGCTCAGCGCTGCCCTTGGATGGCGGCGCTACCCCTGCTTCTGCTGCTGCTTCTGCCAGAAATCTGTCTGGCAGAAAATGGACTGTAGATGCCAGCACACTGGGAATTTATAAAAATTGAGCCCACCACTGGAAAATGCAGCTCAAAACCTTTCAGATCGACGCATAAAACAGGGTCATCAACAGGGCATTTTGAAAGATATGCCCTCTTGAAAACAGGGTATGCTTCTGCTCCTACTCCAACTCAGACCAGCCAGCTTGTAAACGGCGTTTCTCCCAAACGAATCAATGGATTGCAAATAAATTTGCACCAGTGGAAAGCTTAGGAAAAATACTACAATTCGCATGTGCCACTCTTTAAATTTGTCAAAGGAACAAGGGAGTTATGGTCATCACAAGGCGACAGTCTTGCTCATAGAGAAGAGTGTAGCCTTGGCCGACCTCGTTTTGAGCATAACTCTCAATCCGACTATTGGATTTTTTTGATCTTGGACTCGTTGGAAAGCTTGTCTCTTGAACTTGAAAATCCTGTGGTTGATTGTCAAATCTAGTGAAGGTTTGACCCCAACCCGTCACTCTCAAAGTGACGGCCTGTGCTGGCTGAAAGTGGCAGAACTTGGCTCTGATACCAAATGTTGTATCTGGAGGAGAGAGGGAACCTTGGAGCAGCGAGCATGTGGGTCTGGAAGGGCATCACTTGTGCTAAAGAATGGTTGTTCAATCACTCAAAATGATGGAGTACATATAGAGCTAGAGCTTGGGCAAGTCAGCCCTCTCACAAGCCACACCACTTAGCCATGGAGGCTAAGGCTCACACACTAGAGTCCATAATCTCACACTAGGGAGGAAATCAGCCTAGCAATCAGGCTGACCACTCACACACGACCTATAGACCTAGAAAATGCTCTCATGGCATACTCCTAGTGGTCACATAACCCACAAACCCATGGAGAATCGCCATGTGTCCATGGCTAGCACACAAGGATCTCACCTCACCTAAAAAGTAAGGAGAGGTACCTTTATCTTAGTCAGCACACTCTGACAAGGCAATCCTAAGACCAAGGACCTTTTTGGATATTTCTCCCATCAGGCCTTGACCCTGGACCTCTTGGCTTTTTCTTTTCTCAGGCTAAGGCATGGAGCCATTGCCCATGGTCACCCGGATATCGGCGGTCCATGACCCCCGAAACTTCGAAAATTCATATCTCCCAATCCGACCGTTCGATCGGCCTCAAACTTGGACCGTATACATTTTGCCACCTGATCTTTTCAACAGTGAATTCGGATCGATGATCAGAGCAGGCATCTGGTACTTTCTTGGAACTTGCTCCTGTGGACCTGAAACTGAGCCGGATGGCTCCTTTCCCAACACTTTTGCTGTTGCTGCTGCGATAACTGCTGCTGCTGCTGCTCCTTTTGGTCCCTCTTAAGCTTGAAACACTCCTTTTTGTAGTGTCCCTCTTTCTGGCAATAGTGGCATTTGCCTTTCTTTCTGCCTTTCTGCTACCCAGACTGCTGCTGCTGCTGCTGCTGGTTGCGTGAGCTCGTGACCACAAAAGCTGCTTCACTGTTGCCGCCGCCATTGCGCTTTGCTGCATTACGACGCAATTCCACCTACACCAGGTGTGTGTAGATGAAGTCGAGGTCGAGAGTTGACAAGCATTGCAGCGTCTCTGGCACCGTGTTGTAGCTTCTTCGGAGTCCCCTCAGCAAGAGGAGGATGAAGCACGTTCCTTCCACAGGGTTGCCGGCGGCTCTCAGCTGCTTCGCCAACTCCTTTGCCCTGTCTCGAAATGCCTCCATCCCTTCACCACCCTGCATTTTCTGCGCCATCATCTTTTCCTCCAAAAGCATGAGGAATGCAGGATCCTTGCTCTTATATTTCTTGCACAACGTGTCCCACCCCTCCTTTGCAGTAGCCTTATCACTCACGTACTGAAGATGCGGGTTGGAGATGGTGTTGACAAGCAACCTATAGGCCTGCCTGTCCTTTTTCTTCCACTCCTCATACACCGCTGGTATAGCTGCACAAGAACCCGCATCAGCTGCACCCTTTTGCGGTGTCTTCCCCGCCACCACCCGTGCTGCGGTGATGCCTTTTGCTTGTGGAACTGGAACCGGCTCATCCGCGCTCACCACCTTCCACAAGCCCCTCTCCTCCATAAGGAGGCGGGTATGGATCTTCCAAAACGTGAAGTTGGTGCGTCCCTCCAGCCTCTCCAAAGGCTGGGCTGCTGTCGCAATGCCAGCTGCTGCGATTTTGACCCTTGGTGATGCTCAGCGCTGCCTTTGGATGGCGGCGCTACCCTTGCTTCTGCTGCTGCTTCTGCCTGAAATCTATCTGACAGAAAATGGACTGTAGATGCCAGCAGACTGGGAATTGTGAAAAACGAAGCCCACCACTGGAAATATGAGCTCAAAAACTTTCAGATCGACCCATAAAACAGGGTCATCAACAGGGGATTTTAAAAGATATGCCCTCTTGAAAACAGTGTATGCTTCTGCTCCTACTCCAACTCAGACCAGCCAGCTTGTAAATGGCGTTTCTCCCGAAGGAATCAATGGAATGCAAATATTTTTGCTCGAATGGAAAGCTTAGGAAAAATACTACAATTCGCATGTGCCACTTTTTAAATTTGACAAAGAAACAAGATAGTTATGGTCATCACAAGGCGACAGTCGTACTCATAGAGAAGAGTGTAGCCCTGGCCAACCTGGTTTTGAGGATAACTCTCAATCCGACCGTTGGATCTTCCCGATCTTGGGCTCGTTGGGAAGGTTGTCTCTTGCACTTGAAGATCTAGTGTTTGATTGTCAAATCTAGTGAAGATTCGACCCCAACCTGTCACTCTCAAAGTAACGGCCTGTGCTCGTTGAAAGTGGTAGTACTTGGCTATGATACCAAATGTTGGATCTGGAGGAGAGAGGGAGCCTTGGAGCAGCGAGCATGTGTGATTGGAAGGGCACCACTTGTGCTGAACAATGGTTGTTGAATCACTCAAAATGATGGAGTACGTATAGAGCTAGAGCTTGGGCAAGTCAGCCCTCTCACAAGCCACACCACTTAGCCATGGAGGCTAAGGCTCACACACTTGAGTCCATAATCTCACACAAGGGAGGAAATCAGCCTAGCAATCAGGCTGACCACTCACATACGCCCTAGAGAGCTAGAAACTTCTCTCATGGCACACTCCTAGTGGTCACATAGCCCACAATCCCATGGAGAATCGCCATGTGTCCATGGCTAGCACACAAGGATCTCACCTTACCGAAAAAGTAAGGAAAGGTACCTTTATCCTAGTCAGCACACTCTGACAAGGCAATCCTAAGACCAAGGACCTTTTTGGATATTTCTCCCATCAGGTCTTGACCCTGGACCTCTTGCCTTTTTCTTTTCTCAGGCTAAGGCATGGAGCCATCACCCATGCCCACCCAGACATCGACGGTCCCATCCCTCCTTTGCAGTAGCAAAGGAGGGATGGGACACGTTGTGCAAGAAGTATGAGAGCAAGGATCCTGCATTCCTCATNCTGTGGAAGAGACGCGCTTCATCCTCCTCTTGCTGAGGGGACTCCCAACCAGCTACGACACGGTGCGAGAGACGCTGGAGTGCCAGCCAACTCTCGACCTCGACTTCATCTGCACACACCTGGTGCAGGTGGAATTGCGTCACAATGCAGCAAAGCGCAATGGCGGCAGCAACAGTGAAGCAGCTTTCATGGCCATGGGCTCACGCAACCAGCAGCAGTAGCAGTCTGGGCAGCACAGAGGCAAGAAGGGCAAGTGCCACTATTGCCAGAAAGAGGGGCACTACAAGAAAGAGTGCTTCAAGTTCAAGAGGGACCAGAAGGAGCAGCAGCAGTTGCAGCAGCAAAAGCAGCAATCTCCACAGCAACAGCAGCAGCAGTCACAACAACGCCAGCAGCAGCAGCAGCAGCAGAACCAGACTGGCGTGCGCCATTTTGGCAACATGAACCTTGCCAAGGAGGTGCGCGACCGCCTCTTCATGGCGAAGTCTGACATGTCGCAGAAGGAAAAGGCGGATCTAGCGTGGTACAAGGACTCGGGGTGTACCAAGAGTCTGACGCACCACAAGGAGTGGTTCACGCAGCTGCTCTCCATTCCCCCCCGTCCGATTGCTTTAGGTGATGATCGGGTGGTGTATGCTGAGGGGATTGGGATTGTGGAGATGTGGTTGGAGACCTCGCGTGGCATTGAAGTGGGAGTGTTCCATGGCGTGCTGTATGTGCCTGATGCTGCGTTCAACCTTCTCTCAGTGTCCTCTCTCACCAACACAGGACTGCGCGTTGTTTTTGACGATAACTATGGCTACATCCTCAACAAGGAAACAGGAGAGGAGTTGGCCAAGTCGGTGAAGGAGGGCGACATGTACCGCCTGCTGGGGGCGACCAAGATCTCGCGTGAGCAGAGTCTTGCAGTAGTGGTGCAGGCGACAGATGGCGAGATCTGGCATGCGCGCTACGGCCACATCGGCATGCGCGCCTTGCAGCAGCTTCAAGCAAAGCAGATGGTGCGTGACCTGCCTACCATCTCTAAGTTTGAGCAACAGTTGTGCATTGGCTGTTTGGAGGGGAAGCAGCACCGCGAGGCGTTCTCTGGAGCAGGGGAGCATGCCAAAGGGGTGTTGGAGCTGGTCCACACAGACTTGTGCGGACCGATGCAGACCCAGAGCTTTGGAGGCTCTAGGTACTTTCTCACCTTCATTGATGCTTTCAGCCGTTACACTGCTGTGTACTTCCTTTCCTCCAAGGACCAATGCTTTGACAGGTTCAAGGAGTTCAAGGCCATAGTGGAGAACCAGACAGGCAAGAAGATCAAGGCGCTGCGCAGCGATCGCAGTGGAGAATACCTAAGCAAGGAGTTCAAGGACTACCTCGCAGTAGCTGGCATCAAGGCGCAGCGTACCGCGCCGTACTCGCCGCAGCAGAACGGGGTAGCAGAACGCGCCAACCGTACCATTGTGGAGTTGGCGCGCTCCATGCTGCACGCGGCCCGGCTGACCTACGACTTCTGGGCTAAAGCCGTGAGCACTGCGGTCTACATCAAGAACCGCAGTCCAACCAAGGCCCTGGAGCAGATGACGCCGTACGAGGCGTGGTTCGGCAAGAAGCCAAGCGTGGGTCATCTTCGCGCATTTGGCAGCTTGGCGTACATGCACGTGCCAAAGGAGAAGTGGCAAAAGTAGGACGCGAAGAGTGCGCAGATGCTGATGATTGGCTACGACGTGGCAAGCAAGGCGTATCGCCTCTACGAGAGGGATACAGGCCACGTCATCATCTCCAGGGATGTCGTCTTCAATGAGAGTAACGTCATCGGCACCAACATCGTGTGTGAAGAGGCAGCAGAACCAGCAGCTGACGAGACAGTGGGAGTAGAAATTCTTCCTGACCCTGTTTCTCCCGATCCTTCTTCTACTATGACAGTGGGAGAATCACTCTACTCTCCCATGTCTAATGTTGCAGATACAGCAGCCTCATCGGCAGAAGCAGAGGAGGGAGATGTAGCACCACCAGCAGAAGCAGTTGTGCCAGCAGCACCGCGCCAGCCGCCCGCTAACGCTCCAGCACCAGGTCGCAGGTACCCTCTTAGGGTGTGTTACAAGCCTGGTGAGCGTGGCCATTTCTGGATGCTGCAGAAACCAGAACAGATGAACGTCGCAGTTGCAGCAGATTCAGATGAGCCAACATCATACAAGGAGGCCATGGCTGCACCGGATGCAGCAGATTGGGCGCAAGCCGTACAGCAGGAGATACAGTCGCAGCTGGACAACGGCACGTGGGAGCTGACTGAGCGTCCACCTGGACGTAAGGTGATCAAGTGCAAGTGGGTGTTCAAGAAGAAGCGGGGAGCAGATGGTAACCTGGAAAAGTACAAGGCGAGGCTGGTCGCCAAGGGCTAATCGCAGCAGGAGGGCATTGACTACACAGAAATTTTTGCCCCTGTTGCAAAGTTTGCCTCTGTGCGCACGCTCCTCTCTTATGCAGCAGCTGAGGACTTTGAGGTTCACCACATGGATGTCAAGACGGCATTTTTGAATGGTGACTTGGAGGAGGAGATCTACATGGAGCAGCCGGAGGGGTTCGTCATGAATGGCCAGGAGCACCTGGTTTGCAAGCTGCAGAAGTCGCTGTACGGCCTCAAGCAAGCGTCGCGTGCTTGGAACCAGAAGTTGGATGCGGCGTTGTAGTGCATGGGGTTTGAGCGCAGCGAGTGTGACTACAGCTTGTGTCGCTGGCAGCATGAGCATGAGATCCTCATCATCATTGTCTATGTGGATGACATGCTCCTCCTTTCCAACAGCATGTCTGCACTGTAGGAGTTTAAGGAAGCCATGCAGGAGCGCTTCCAGATGTCTGATCTCGGGGAGGCATCATCCATCCTCGGTATCCAGATCACGCGTGATCGCAAGTCACGCTCTCTCTCGCTACAGCAGAGCCGCTACATCAAGGATGTTTTGCAGCGGTTTGGCATGGCAGAGGCAAAACCCATCGGCACGCCGCTGGAAACACGACAGTACCTCGTGAGCTTCAATGGAGAAGCAAATGCAGCTAAGCGGCAGAAGTACCAGAGCGCCGTCGGCAGTCTCATGTACCTGATGGTGGCAACCAGGCCGGACCTCGCACATGCTATGAGCGTTGTGAGCCAGCACATGGCTAATCCCGGACCGGAGCACCAGAAGGCAGTGAAGCGGATCTTCCGCTACCTTGCTGGAACCATCAACATCGGCATCACCTACAACGGCAATGACAACAGCATCATCGGCTACACAGACGCAGATTGG
>SZWC01000967.1:237243-250963 GCA_023375785.1 Penium margaritaceum
ATTCTCTAGCTCTCTAGGTCGTGTGTGAGTGGTCAGCCTGATTGCTAGGCTGATTTCCTCCCTTGTGTGAGATTATGGACTCTAGTGTGTGAGCTTTAGACTCCATAGCTAAGTGGTGTGGCTTGTGAGAGGGCTGACTTGCCCAAGCTCTAGCTCTATATGTACTCCATCATTTTGAGTGATTGAACAACCATTCTTCAGCACAAGTGATGCCCTTCCAATCACACATGCTCGCTGCTCCAAGGCTCCCTCTCTCCTCCAGATCCAACACCATCGCCCATGGTCACCCGGGTATCGGCGGTCGATGACCCTGAAAACTTAAAAAATTCATATCTCCTAATCCGACCGTTGGATCGACCTCAAACTTGAACCGTTGACCTTCTGCTACCTGATCTTTCCATTGGTGAAGTCGGATTGACGATCGAAGTAGGAATCTGGTAATATCCTGGAACTTGCTCCTGTGGACCTGAAACTGAGCCAGATGGCTCCTTTTCCAACAATAGACACTAGGGTCATTCTGGCAGTGCGTGAAAGTGAGCCCGGCCATGAAGCTGTTCATCTCCTTGTACCACATCCTTGGGGCCTGTTTCAGCCTGTATAGTGCTTTGACGAGTTTACAATCCTTGCCGTCTGGAGCTTCATCTCCCTCGAGCAGTTCCATGAGCACTTCTTTGTCTAGCTTCCCGTAGAGGAAAGCTATCTTGACATCCATCTGATGGACCTCCAGATCCTTTGCACCAGCGATGCCCAACATGGATCAGATGGAGGCAAACGTGACGACAAGCACGAAGGGCTCCTTGTACTCTGAGCCTGCACTAAGGGTGCACACCGGGTAAGATTCCCGGATCCCAGATTGGATCCGGATTCACGAATCCGAATCCAGGTCTGGCTTTGATTCACGAATCCGAATCTGGATTCGCGAATCCGTAGGATTCACGAATCTTTTCCGAATCCTATGGGTGATGACAGGTAAAAATCCTCTAATCTGCGACATAAATCCATATTTTCCATAGTGAAACAATACGGAAAAGGATCTCCGAATCCCGCATCGAATCCTCATGAAGGATTTGGATTCCCGAATACGAATCTTTATTCGGTTTCACGAATCTTATTCACGAATCCTAGGATTTGGTGTGCAGCCTTAGCCTGCACGCTGGGAAAACCCTTTTGCCACAAGTCTTGCCTTGTACTTGTCGATAGTACCTTCTCGCTTGAACATTTCTTGGAATACCCACTTTGACCCCACCACGTGTGCGTTTGGTGGCCTCTCTACCAGAACCCATGTTTCGTTCTCTTCAATGGATGCGAGTTCGCTATCCTTTGCCTCCTTCCACTTGGCCCAATCTGACATGTTCATAGCCTCCGTTACGATCACAGGCTCTCCCTGAGCCAAGCATGACCAGCAAAGTCCGGTCCATTCCGCACTTTCCGTATGGAACTTGGGAGCAGGTTTCTTCTAATGCGTAATACGCCGGAGTGTTGCTGATGGTGCTTCAAGGCGTAGTTACTTCTGTTGTTCTTGTGCTCCCAGTGGCCCGTTGTTTGAGGAAGGGCTACCAGCCTCAGAGTTTGACTCAGAGGCCTCAGACAACTCAGACTCAATGTCAAAATCCGTCGCTGAATCAGCTTGCATAGCCACTCTCCCTGCAGCACCATCCTTCACTGGTACCATCCGCCAGTTTTCTGGTCCCTGATCACCTGACTCCAGCAACACAACCCTCTTTCCTGATTTGAGAGCATGGATAGGGTCCAGGGACTCTCCCTTGCCAAGCATCCTTTCATCAAACTCGACATCTCGGCTCCTGATGAGCTTTCCAATCGCTTGGTCCCACAGCCTGTACGCCTTGTGTGCGGTGTCGTATCTAACCATTACACACTTAAGAGCACGTGCATCCAGCTTGCCACTTCCTTCTCTGCTTGGACCTTTACTCAGGCTGTACAGGCAAAGACTCTCAAGTGTGAGGCATCTGGTTTCTTCCCTGACCAAGCCTCCTATGGCATCCTGAGCTGCCTCTCTTGCTGCTTCTTACCATGCCTTCCAAGCGCGGCTGCAGGAGTGAGATTCACAAGGTACCAAGCAATTCTTTCAGCTTCCTTCTAGAAGTGAGGTGGGAGTTTGGCGTCGAAGAACATGCTTCGTGTCATGCCGAGGATAGTCTGGTTCATTCGCTCGGCAATGCCATTACTTTGGGGAGTGTAAGGCGTATAGGTCTGGTGGTTGATGCCGTGTTGGCTCAACCGGCCTTTGCACGCCTCGTACCAGCGTTCTCCTTGCGCATTGCCTGGACCTTCTTGCTTGTGTTCCACTCTACCATCGCGACAAACTCTTGGGGCTTCTCCTTGACCTCTCCCTTTGTCTTGAGGAAGTAGATCCACATCTTGCGACTGTGGTCATCGACGAAGGTCAAGAAATACTTGCTGCTACAGTCTGAAGGTGTGCAGAATGGTCCGCACACATCAAAGTGAATCAGGTCCAAGATTGGTGCTGCACGTTGCCCTTTACACTAAAAGGGCTTTCTCTTTGCCTTGCCTTAGAGGCATGGCTCACACAGCTGTTTGCACTTTCCCTCATCCTTGATCTTACATCCCTCCATCCCATGAACCACTTCGTGCTACTGCATAGCTTGCAGTGTGCTGTCGGCCACATGGACAAACCGCCTTTGCCACAGCTCAGCATCTGTGTTAGTGGAGTTTGCCGCCATATGTACTCTCAAGGGGTTTAGTCTGCAGCACATACTCTTGGGACCCGAAGGACAAGACTCTCCTTGGAATAGGGGATCTTGAAGTCCTTTTTCTTGACAATCACGACCTCCTCTGTGAAGACGACCGTCATGTCGTTGTCCATTGTTTTGGACACTTACAAGATCTTTGCCGCAAAAGATGGCATGTACATGGCGTTCTCCACATTCAAGTATTTTTCAGCACCGTTCACGTTGATGCTTATCAACTTATCTCCCTCGCCTTGCGCATGGACAAGGCTACCATTGGCACACTTGAAGCGATATTCAGTGTCCCCAATGGAGATGAACCCATCTTACTCCCTTAAAGAGTGGTGGTTCCTGCTGGTGTCGAGCCCGTAGGCTCCATGCTTGAGTAGTACCGCTCCCTTGGTTGCCGGCAAGCTCTCAGCCATCATGTTTGTCAACTCCTTACTTTCCTTTGCCCACATATCTACTACCATGATCTCTTTCATCCTTCTTGGGAGCCCTGCACTCCCGTGCCCAATGCCCAGGCTTGCCAAAGTTATGGCACTTCCAGGTACGCTTTGAACTCTTTCCACCGCCACCATTGCCTTTTCCTCCACCGCCACACCTTCCGCTGCTGCTCTGACTAGAAGGGGAGTCTTGCCACGACCACCGTACTGTGCAACATAGGCTAAAATATTAGCCTCACTAGGGCTGCAATGCATGGCCTCGTTGCGCACGCACTCGGACATTGCCTCATACGTCAAATCCTCCTCCTTCCAACCGCCAAAGACGGTGATCAGAGGACCCAAGCTTCAGGTAGCGCCATGAGGAGGATCATGGCCAACATGTCGGTGTCGATTTCCCAGTTCATTTGGGTTACTTGCTGCAGTAGTCCTTCAAACTACAAGAGGAATTCCGAAATCGACTCTCTCTCGCTCACCCTCATCAAAATCAACTTTTGAAGGATGAAGAGGCGATTTGCAACAGCCGTTCATTGGTGTACACATGAAGCTTTACGTATGCCTTTGATGCATGTGTGATACCTTAGAGGTGGATATGATGTGACTCATGCACTGATGTCACGAGAATCGCAAGGGCCATGTCATTTTTGACAGTCCACGCTTCATATCGAGGATTTGTTTTTGGAAGTTCAACCTCTTCTCCAAGGAACATCTTCAAGTAGCCACACATCCTCATGAAAATCTCAAATTTCCATCTCCACAAGGGAAAACCAAACCCTGTGAGCTTCAACATCCCACCATAAACCTGCTTGAGAGTGAGCGTCGTAGGTGTCGTCATACTGCTTTTCTCCTTCTCTACTTCTCTGCTTTGCTGAGGCCGATGTAGGCTGATATAGGCTGTTGTGTGGTACCAGTTTATAAGGTGGAGATCCGTCGCTTATCCCTTAGCCGTTAATCACCTACAAACAGAGAAGAACGCACACTAGCGAACCCAGGGTCATGCCTCCAAGGGCACAACTTATCGTGGTTGGGGTCTAAGGGTCGTAGCTCCAAGGGCAGAGCTTATCCTTGGCCCATGTTAGCTAAGTGCCAGCATGCGCCGTTGGAGCAGATGGAGCAGATGGAGCTGATGGACCTCATGTACGCTAGAAAACAGAAAGGGCGAGAGAGTGCGCAAACAAGTGCCTTACAACTAGTCAGTGTGGGCCTATGACCCTTTGTCAACCTGCCTAAGGCAACGGTTTAGAAAACGAGTTCCGACATAATGGTTCCCACCGACGGCTCCTCAAAATGCAACCAACAGATGATATCACCCTCAATGCCAAGGTTCCACACTGAGCAGTTCGTAGGAATCACTTCCTTGCACTGTGTCATTAGCATCTGGTCCCTTTCACGAGAGGAGCGAACTCAAAGGGCTTAAACCAACCAATGTTGCTTTAGAGTCTGTCTCTAGTGGCCAACTCTGTTAGGAGTCTCAAAGGTAAGAACTGTACTCAATGACATGCAATTGACAGGTTCTTATAGTCCTACAGCCAACTTCTAGCCTAGGCGCGCACTGGCTCCTTAGATGAGCCACTTTGGCCGCAATCTGGATTGCGTCATCCTCCCTGCCTACATGGCGCTCCCGTGACTGCCAAGTGGCGCCAACCACCAGGAAGGACCTTGGAATAGTCTAAGATGTCTTTTAAAACTTTCCTATTCCTCTTTTGGTCACAAGCAAAATTAGTCATCGCGCTGTGATTTGACCCAGTGGATCTCTAAGCCACAAGGAGTTGTCCTAGGTAGTATTTTCTGGCTATACTATCCAGATTAGACCAAGGGGACTTTCTCCAAAGGAGCAGTGTATGCATTGTTTATCTAAACTTGACTTAGGGAACTTACTCCAAGGGAGTAGTGCATGACTAGTCCGTCCTGTACCTGTCCAAAAATCAGCCACAGACAAGGAGCATATCAGGTCAACAATACAGATGCACATTGGGCTACAAACTCTGAGGACCGCAAGTCCATCTCTAGACATGTGTTCCTCATGAATGGTGGGGCGATCAGCGGGTGTAGCAAGCGGCACGTGGTCGCGGCCACCTCAAGCACCGAAGCTGAATACGTCTCTCTCAGCTTTGGAGTAAAGGAAACAGTTTGGCTTCAGCGTCTCATGGCAAAGATGAGTGGAAGTACAGCAGTTCAAGTTCCTGTGCGTGTCGACAACCAGAGGACAATCGCACTCGCCAAGAATCCTAAGCACCATGGACGCACCAAGTACATTGACATCGCATAGAGGCACATGTAGGAAAGTGCTATCAAGCTACAGCGTATTTCCTGGTTTACTTCAACCAGGAAATAGGTTGCTGATTTGTGCATCAAACCTATGACCCGTGAGAAGCAGTAGTTCTGCATGAAGGCATGTGGACGCAGCCCACTCTGACTGCGGATAAGTGGGAGATTATTTCAAAAGGAGCCATTTGGCTCAGTTTCAGCTCCACGGGAGCAAGTTACAGGAAACTACCAGATGCCTGCTACGATCATCCCTCTCATTTCACAATTGTAAAGATCAACTGGCCAAATGCCCACGGCCCAGGTTTGAGGCCGATCCAACGATCAGATTGGGAGATATGAACTTTCAAAGTTTCGGGGGTCATCGACTGCCGATATCTGGGTGACCATGGACGATGGCTCCATGCCTTAGCTTGAGAAAAACGAAAGGGCAAGAGGTCCAGGGTCAAGACCTGATGGGAGAAATATCCAAAAGGTCCTAGATTATTGGGTTGCCTTGTCAGAGTACGCTGACTAGGAAAAAGGTACCTCTTCTTGCTTTTTAGGTGTGGTAAGATCCTTGTGTGCTAGCCATGGACATATGGCGATTCTCCATGGGATTGTTGGTTATGTGACCACTAAGAGTGTGCCATGAGAGCATTTTGTAGCTCTCTAGGTCGTTTGTGAGTGATCAGCCTGATTGCTAGGATGATTTCCTCTGTTTTGTGAGATTATGGACTCTCGTGTGTGAGCCGCTCGCTCCATGGCTAAGTGGTGTGGCTTGTTAGAGGGCTGACTTGCCGAAGCTCTACCTCTACATGTACTCCGTCATTTTAAGTGATTCAACATCCATTCTTTAGCACAAGTGATGTCCTTTTAGTCCTACATGCTTGGTGCTCCAACGCTCCCTCTATCCTCCAGTTCCAACACGTTGTGGCGTCAATATGCGTATTCTGAAAAAAATTCAAGCACGATGGTACTATCAACAAGAACAAGGCAAGAGTGGTGGCGAAGGGGTTTTCCTAGTGTGCAGGCTTAGAGTACGAGGAGACCTTCGCGCCTCTCGTCACCTTTGCCCGCATCAGATCCATGTTATGCGTTGCTGCTACAAAAGATTTAGATGTCCACCAGATGGATGTCAAGACAGCTTTCCTCTACGGGAAGCTAGACGAAGAAGTGCTGATGGAAGTGCCGGAGGGAGTGAAAGCTCCAGAGGGCAAGGTTTGCAAACAGGTCAAAGCACTCTACGGGTTAAAATATGCCCCAAGGATGTGGTGTAAGGAGATGGACTGCTTCATGGCCGGGCTCACCTTCATGCACTACTAGAATAATCCCAGTGGCTATGTGTGGGAGGATGAGCAAGGCTTGATGCTGGTTGCACTGTACGTGGATGACCTCATCATCTACTTGTGATCGGTCGAGCTGTTGAACAAGCCGAGAATATATCTCAGCAACAGGTTCAAGATGAAGGACATGGGTCCGCATGAGCTCTACCTCGGGATAGCCGTCCATCGCAATCAAGCTGCAGACACCATCGAGCTTAACCAGACCAAGTACATCATGGAGGTCCTCAAGCGCTACAACATGGAGGACTGCTAGCCAATAAGCACACCCATGATAACAGACATCAAATTCTCCTCCTCCATGAGCCCCAACATGGAAGTAGAACTAAGGCTGCACACCAAATCCTCGGATTCGTGAATAAGATTCGTGAACCCGGAGAAAGATTCGGATTCGGGGATCCAAATCCTTCATGAGGATTCGATTCGGGATTCGGAGATCCTTTTCCCTATTGTTTCACTGTGGAAAACAGGGATTTATGTAGCAGATTAGAGGATTTTTACCTGCCATCACCCATAGGATTCGGAAAAGATACGTGAATCCTACAGATTCGCGAATCCAGATTCGGATTCGTGAATCAAAGCCAGACCTGGATTCGGATTCGTGAATCCGGATCCATTCTGGGATCCGGGAATCTTACTCGGTGTGCACCCTTAAGTAGAACGACGTGAGATGGAGAATATTCCCTACCACTTTGGTGTTGGCAGCCTCATGTATGCCATGGTAGGAACATGCCCTAACATTTGCTATGCTGTGGAACAACTGAGCAGGTTTGTAGCCAATCTAAGACCATAACAAAGGCAAGCAATGAAGCGCATCATGCGCTATCTACAGAAGACCCGACAAATGTGACACCAGTTTGGACGCCAGGAAGGATCTGACCGGCTCGGCAGGTTTACTACACAGACGCCGGCTGGGGAGGACGAATCGATGATGAAAGTCTGCCTCGGGCTTTGTATGCCTCTTGAAAGGTGGTATAGTCTCTTGGGTGAGCAGAAAGCAAGATTTTGACTCCCTCTCTACCGCTGAGGCAAAGTACATCGCTCTCTAAGAAGCATGCAAGGAGACACGGTGGCTATGCAGAACGCTTGCCGAGATAAAACTGCCACAAATGGAGGCAACAGAGGGCCGCATTGACAACAAGAGCACCATGAAAATGGCATAGGATGATATTATCTCCCGGCAGATCAAGCACATCGACATCAGGTACCACTACTTACGTGACTTGGTCGCAACGAAGATCGTGGACCTTGAATACGTCGAGACCAGGAAGATGCTCGTAGATTTCATGACAAAGGCGCTGGGCAGCGAATTGCTCTGTGCAGGTACTCGAGGTATTGGTATGGTCAATACAGCAGACGAAGACTGAGGCCAAGACTGCTTGAGAGAAGAGAGATCTCACAGCTGATGGACAGAGGTGCAAGGAAGAGTTTGTCAACCTGATTTGCTCCTTGTCCATACTTGATTTTTGGACAGGCACAGGACGCATTAGGTATGCACTGTTCTCTAAGAGTAAGTCCCCTAAGTCTCTTTCAGATAGACAAGGTATGCACCGCTCTTTCGAGCAAATCCCCTTTGTCTAATCTGGATAGTATAGCCAGCAGATATCACCTAGGAAAACTTGTATCTTAGACGTTCCATAGTTAGTCTCTGGAGCGAGAGGTCACCGGGTCAAATCCCAACCCGGAGACTAATTTTCTTTGTGACCAAAAGGGGGACAAGAAGGTTCTAAGAGACATCTTAGAACAGTCCAAGGTCCTTCCTGGTGGCTAGTGCTACTTTGCAATCAAAGGGAACGCTATGGGGGATGACGAATCGAGATTGCCCCCAAACTAGCTCATCTTATGAGCAACATCGCGCCTAGGCTAAAGGCTAGATCTAGGACTATGAGAACCTGTCAGTTGCCTATCATTGAGTACATTTCTTACCTTTGAGACTCCTCACGCAAAAGGGACCAGGTGCTAAGGACAAATTACAAGGAAGTGATTCCTATGAAATGCTCAGTGTTGAACCTTGGCTTTGAGGGTGATATGATCTCTTGGTTGCAATACCAAGAGCGGTTGGCGGGAATCTCCCAAGCAAGGGAAAGAGAAAGTCCTTTTTGCACAATTGACAACGTGCGGCAGCAATCGTGGACCTGATTCACTTTGTTGTGTGCGGACCATTCTGTACCTCTTTGAACGGAGGCATCGAGTATTTCTTGACCTTCATCGATGACCACAGTCAAAAGATGTGGATCTACTTCCTCGACAAAGGGAGAGGCCAAGGAGTAGCTACAAGAGTTTGTCGCGATGGTAGACCGGCAGACAAGCAAGAAGGTCAAAGCACTACGCACGGACAACGGTGGTGAGTAAGAGGCATGTAAAGACTGGTTGAGTCAACACGGCATCAATCACCAAACCACCATGCCTTACATCCTCCAAAGAAATGGCGTTGCCGAGCTGAACTAGACTATCCTCGGCATGATACGAAGCATGCTCTTCAATGCCGAACTCCCACATTGCTTCTGGGTTGAATTTGCAAGAACTGCTTGCTACCTTGTGAATATCACTCTGGCAGCCGCGCTGGGAAGGCGTGGTAAGAAGCAACAAGAGAAGCAGCTCAAAACACTACAAGAGGCTTGGTCAAGGAAAAATCTAGATGGCTCACACTTGAGGGTCTTTGGCTTTGTCAACCTGCCTTAGGTGACGGTCTAGAAAACGGGTTCCGCCACAAAGGTTCCCGCCGACCGCTCTTGGTATTGCAACCAAGTGATGATATCACCCTCACAGCCAAAGTTACATACTGAGCAGTTCATAGGAATCACTTCCCTGCAATTTTTCCTTAGCACCTAGTTACTTTCCCGCGAGGACCGAACTCCTAGGGCTTAGACCAACTAATGCTTCTTTATTTTATTCCTCTGTTGGACATCTCTCTTACGAGTCTAAAAGGTAAGGAATGTACTCAATGACAGGCAACGGAGAGGTTCCTACAATCCTAGAGCAAGATTCTAGCCTAGGCGCGTAGTGGCTCCTTGGATGAGCCACTTTGGGGGCAATCTGGATTGCGTCATCTCCCTTGCGTATATGGCGCTCCCTTTGACCGCCAAGTTCCGCCTGCCACCAGGAAGGACCTTGGAATGTTCTAAGATGTCTCTTAGAACCTTCCTGTCCCCCTTTTGGTCACAAACAAAATTAGTCACTGGGCTGGGATTTGACCTAGTGACCTCTCAATCCAAAGACGAACTCTTGAACGTCTAAGCCACAAGGAGTTGTCCTAGGTAGTCTTTCCCGGCTATACTATCCAGATTAGACCAATGGGACTTGCTCCAAAGGAGTAGTACATGCCTTGTCTATCTAGACCAGATTTAGGGGACTTACTCCAAGGGAGCAGTGCATGCCTACTCCGTCTTGTGCCTGTCCAAGTATCAGCCAAGGACAAGGAGCATATCAGGTCAACAGCTGGTTCTGCTGCCTCTTTGTAGATGATGTTGGTTCCGATGACGTTGCTTTTGTTGAAAACGACATCCCTGGAGATGATGACGTGGCCACTATCCGTCTCGTAGAGACGATACGCCTTGCTCGCAATATCATAGCCGGTCATCACGATCTGTGTGCTCTTTGCATCCCATTTCTACCGCTTCTCTTTCGGCACGTGCATGTTCGCCAAGCTGACAAACGCGCAAAGATGACCCACACTCGGCTTCTTGCCAAACCATGCCTCATACGGCATCATCTTGTCCAGGGCCTTGTTTGGACTGCGGTTAAGGGTGCACACCGGGTAAGATTCCCGGATCCCATAATGGATCCGGATTCACGAATCCGAATCCAGGTCTGGCTTTGATTCACGAATCCGAATCTAGATTCGCGAATCCGTAGGATTCACGAATCTTTTCCGAATCCTATGGGTGATGGCAGGTAAAAATCCTCTAATCTGCCACATAAATCCCTATTTTCCACAGTGAAACAATAGGGAAACGGATCTCCGAATCCCGAATCGAATCCTCATGAAGGATTTGGATCCCCGAATCCGAATCTTTCTCCGGGTTCACGAATCTTATTCACGAATCCTAGGATTTGGTGTGCAACCTTTGTTGGGAAAGGAGCCATCCGGCTCAGTTTCAGGTCCACAGGAGCAAGTTCCAGGAAAGTACCAGATGCCTGCTCCGATCGTCAATCCGACTTCACCATTGGAAATATCAGGTGGCAAAATGTCTACGTTCCAAGTTTAAGGCCGATCCAACGGTCGGATTGGGAGATATGAATTTTCGAAGTTTCGGGGGTCATGGACCGTCGATGTCTGGGTGGGCATGGGTGATGGCTCCATGCCTTAGCCTAAGAAAAGAAAAAGGCAAGAGGTCCAGGGTCAAGACCTGATGGGAGAAATATCCAAAAAGGTCCTTGGTCTTAGGATTGCCTTGTCAGAGTGTGCTGACTAGGATAAAGGTACCTCTCCTTACTTTTTAGGTGAGGTGAGATCCTTGTGTGCTAGCCATGGACACATGGCGATTCTCCATGGGTTTGTGGGTTATGTGACCACTAGGAGTGTGCCATGAGAGCATTCTCTAGCTCTCTAGGTCGTGTGTGAGTGGTCAGCCTGATTGCTAGGCTGATTTCCTCCCTTGTGTGAGATTATGGACTCTAGTGTGTGAGCCTTAGCCTCCATGGCTAAGTGGTGTGGCTTGTGAGAGGGCTGACTTGCCCAAGCTCTAGCTCTATATGTACTCCATCATTTTGAGTGATTGAACAACCATTCTTCAGCACAAGTGATGCCCTTCCAATCACACATGCTCGCTGCTCCNTCCAACATTTGGTATCAGAGCCAAGTTCTGCCACTTTCAGCCAGCACAGGTCGTCACTTTGAGAGTGACGGGTTGGGGTCAAACCTTCACCAGATTTGACGATCGACCACTGGATCTTCACGTTCATGAGACAAGCTTTCCAACGAGCCCAAGATCGCGAAGATCCAACAGTCGGATTGAGAGTTATGCTCAAAACAAGGTCGGCCAGGGCTACACTCTTCTCTACGAGTAAGACAGTCGCCTTGTGATGACCATAACTCTCTTGTTTCTTTGTCAAATTTAAAAAGTGGCACATGCGAATTGTAGTATTTTTCCTAAGCTTTCCATTGGTGCAAACATATTTGCATTCCATTGTTTCGTTTGGGAGAAACGCCGTTTACAAGCTGGCTGGCCTGAGTTGGAGTAGGAGCAGAAGCATACCCTGTTTTCAAGAGGGCATATCTTTCAAAATCCCCTGTTGATGACCCTGTTTTATGGGTCGATCTGAAAGGTTTTGAGCAGAATTTTCCAGTGGTGGGCTCAGTTTTTTAAAATTCCCAGTCTGCTGGCATCTACAGTCCATTTTCTGTCAGACAGATTTCTGGCAGAAGCAGCAGCAGAAGCAGGGGTAGCGCCGCCATCCAAGGGCAGCGCTGAGCATCACCAAGGCTCAAAATGGCAGCAGCTGGCGTTGTGACAGCAGCCCAGCCTTTGGAGAGGCTGGAGGGACGCGCCAACTTCACGTTTTGGAAGATCCGTACCCGCCTCCTTTTGGAGGAGAGGGGCTTGTGGGAGGTGGTGAGCGGCGACGAGCCGGCTCCAGTTCCACAGGCAAAAGGCATCACCGCAGCGCAGGTGGTGGCGGGGAAGACGCCGCAAAAGGGTGCAGCTGATGCGGGTTCTTCTNAAGGAGCTGGCGAAGCAGCTGAGAGCGGCCGGCAACCCTGTGGAAGAGACGCGCTTCATCCTCCTCTTGCTGAGGGGACTCCCAACCAGCTACGACAAGGTGCGAGAGACGTTGGAGTGCCAGCCGACTCTTGACCTCGACTTCATCTGCACGCACTTGGTGTAGGTGGAACTGCGTCGCAATGCAGCAAAGCGCAATGGCGGTAGCAGCAGCAGTGAAGCAGCTTTCATGGCCATGGGCTCACGCAACCAGCAGCAGCAGCAGTCCGGGCAGCAGAGAGGCAAGAAGAAGGGCAAGTGCCACTATTGCCAGAAAGAGGGGCACTACAAGAAAGAGTGCTTCAAGTTCAAGAGGGACCAGAAAGAGCAGCAGCAGCAGCAGCAAAAGCAGCAATCTCCACAGCAACAGCAGCAGCAGTCACAGCAACGCCAGCAGCAGCAGCAGCAGAACCAGACTAGCGTGCGCCATTTTGGCAACATGAACGTGGCCAAGGAGGTGCGCGACCGCCTCTTCATGGCGAAGTCTGACATGTCGCAGAAGGAAAAGGCGGATCTGGCGTGGTACAAGGACTCGGGGTGTACCAAGAGTCTGACGCACCATAAGGAGTGGTTCACGCAACTGCTCTCCATTCCCCCCCCCGTCCGATTGCTTTGGGTGATGATCGGGTGGTGTATGCTGAGGGGATTGGGATTGTGGAGATGTGGTTGGAGACCCCGCGTGGCATTGAAGTGGGAGTGTTCCATGGCGTGCTGTATGTGCCTGATGCTGCGTTCAACCTTCTCTCAGTGTCCTCTGTCACCAACACAGGACTGCGCGTTGTTTTTGACGATGACTATGGCTACATCCTCAACAAGGAAACAGGAGAGGAGTTGGCCAAGTCTGTGAAGGAGGGCGACATGTACCGCCTGCTGGGGGCGACCAAGATCCCGCGTGAGCAGAGTCTTGCAGCAGTTGTGCAGGCGACAGATGGCGAGATCTGGCATGCGCGCTACGGCCACATCGGCATGCGCGCCTTGCAGCAGCTTCAAGCAAAGCAGATGGTGCGTGACCTGCCTACCATCTCTAACTTTGAGCAACAGTTGTGCATCGGCTGTTTAGAGGGGAAGCAGCACCGCGAGGCGTTCTCTGGAGCAGGGGAGCGTGCGAAAGAGGTGTTGGAGTTGGTCCACACAGACTTGTGCGGACCGATGCAGACCCAGAGCTTTGGAGGCTCTAGGTACTTTCTCACCTTCATTGATGATTTCAGCCGTTACACTGCTGTGTACTTCCTTTCCTCCAAGGACCAGTGCTTTGACAGGTTCAAGGAGTTCAAGGCCAT
>SZWC01000967.1:258399-329343 GCA_023375785.1 Penium margaritaceum
CAGCCATTGCGCTTTCCTACATTGCGACGCACTTCTACCTGGACCACGTGCGTGAAGATGAAGTCAAGGACAAGAGTTGGCTGGTACTTCATTGTCTCTCGTTCCGTGTCATAGCTCGTTGATGTCCCTCGAGCAAGAGGAAGATGAAGCGCGTATCTCCTACAGGGTTGTCGGCCGCTTTCAATTGCTTTGTCAGCTCCTCTGCCCTGTCCAAGAACGCCTCCATCCCTTCGCCATCGTGCATTTCCAACGCCATCATCTTCTCCTCCAAAGGCATCAGGAATGTAGGATCCTTGATGTCATACTTTTAGCAAAACCTGTCCCATCCCTCTTTATCAAGAGCCCTGTTGTTGGAACCAAAGGAGAGGGTGAGCCTTGAAGCAGCGAGCATGTGGGACTGGAAGGGCATCATTTGTGCTGAAGAATGGTTTTTAAATCACTCAAAATGATGGAGTACATATAGAGCTAGAGCTTGGGCAAGTCAGCCCTCTCACAAGCCACACCATTTAACCATGGAGGCTAAAGCTCGCACACTAGAGTCCATTATCTCACACAAGGGAGGAAATCAGCCTAGCAATCAGGCTGACCACTTACACACGACCTAGAGAGCAAGAAAATGCTCTCATGGCACACTCCTAGTGGTCACATAACCGACAATCCCATGGAGAATCGCCATGTGTCCATGGCTAGCACACAAGGATCTCACCTCACCTAAAAAGTAAGGAGAGGTACCTTTTTCCTAGTCAGCACACTCTGACAAGGCAACCCAAGAATCAAGGACCTTTTTGGATATTTCTCCTATCAGGTCTTGACGCTGGATCTCTTGGCTTTTCCTTTTTTCAGGCTAAGGCATGGAGGCATCGCCCATGGTCACTCGGATATTGGCAATCGATGACCCCGAATACTTCAAAAATTCATATCTCCCAATCCGGCCGTTGGATCGGCCTCAAACTTGGATTGTAGATATTTTGCCACTTGATCTTTCCAATGGTGAAGTCAATTGACCATCTGAGCATGCATGTGGTACTTTCCTGAAACTTGCTCCTCTGGACGTGAAACTGATCCGGATGGCTCCTTTCCCAACAATCTCCCACTTTGCCGCAGTCAGAGTGGGCTGAGTCCACATACCTTCATGCAAAACTGCTGCTTCTCACGGGTCAGTGGCTTGGTGCAGAAATTAGCGACCTGCTTGTTGGTTGGAATAAACTCCAGCTTGATAGCACCCTCCTGCACCATATACCTGATGAAGTGCTATGCGATGTCTATGTGCTTGTTGCATGCATGGTGCTCAAGATTCTTGGCGAGTGCGATTGCGCTCTGGTTGTCGACGCGCACAGGAACTGGAACTGCTGTACTCCCACTCATCTCTGCCATGAGACGCTGAAGCCAAACTACTTCCTTGGCTCCAAAGCTAAGAGAGACGTACTCAGCTTCCGTGCTTGAGGTGACCACAACCAACTGCTGCTTGCTGCACCAGATCATGGCTCCACCATTCATCAAGAACACATGTCCAGAGATGGACTTACGGTCCTCGGGGTTTGAAGTCCAATCTGCGTCTGTGTAGCCGATGATGCTGTTGTCGTTGCCATTGTAGGTGATGCCGATGTTGATGGTTCCAGCAAGGTAACAAAAGATCCACTTCACTGACTTCTTGTGCTCAGGTTCGGGGTTTGCCATGTGGTGGCTCACAGAGGTAACAGCCTGTGTGAGGACCGGCCTGGTTGCAACCATCAGGTACAATAGGCTGCCAACAGCGCTTTGGTACTTCTGCCGCTCAGCTGCATTTGCTTCTCCATTGAAGCTCACGAGGTACTGCCGCGTCTCCAGCAGCATGCCGATGGGTTTTGCCTCTGCCATGCCGAGCCGCTGCAAGGCATCCTTGATGTAGCGGCTTTATTATAGTGAGAGAGAGCGTGATTTGCGGTCACGCGTGATCTGGACACCGAGGAAGTATGACGCCTCCCGGAGATTAGACATGTGGAAGCGCTCTTGCATGGCCTCCTTGAACTCCTATAGTGTAGACATGCTGTTGGAAAAGAGGAGCATGTCATCTACATAGACGAAGATGATGAGAACCTCATTGTTGGGAAAGGAGCCATCCGGCTCAGTTTCAGGTCCACAGGAGCAACTTCCAGGAAAGTACCAGATGCCTGCTCCGATCATCAAACCAATTTCACCGTTGAAAAGATCAGGAGGAAAAATGTATATGGTCCAAGTTTGAGGCCGATCCAACGGTCGGATGGGGAGATATGAATTTTCGAAGTTTCGGGGTTCATGGACCGCCGATATCCGGGTGACCATGGGCGATGGCTCCATGCCTTAGCATGAGAAAAGAAAAAGGCAAGAGGTCCAGGGTCAAGACCTGATGGGAGAAATATCCTAAAAGGTCCTTGGTCTTAGGATTGCCTTGTCAGAGTGTGCTGACTAGGATAAAGGTACCTCTCCTTACTTTTTAGGTGAGGTGAGATCCTTGTGTGCTAGCCATGGACATATGGCGATTCTCCATGGGTTTGTGGGTTATGTGACCACTAGGAGTGTGCCATGAGAGCATTCTCTAGCTCTCTAGGTCGTGTGTGAGTGGTCAGCCTGATTGTTAGGCTGAATTCCTCCCTTGTGTGAGATTATGGACTCTAGTGTGTGAGCCTTAGCCTCCATGGCTAAGTGGTATAGCTTGTGAGAGGGCTGACTTGCCCAAGCTCTAGCTCTATATGTACTCCATCATATTGAGTGATTGATAAACCATTCTTTAGCACAAGTGATGCCCTTCAAGTCCCACATGCTCGCTGCTCCAAGGCTCCCTCTCTCCTCCAAATACAACATTTGGTATCAGAGCCAAGTTCTGCCACTTTCAGCCAGCACAGGCCGTCACTTTGAGTGTGATGGGTTGGGGTGAAACCTTCACCAGATTTGACAATCGACCACTGGATTTTTAATTTCAAGAGACAAGCTTTCCAACAAGCCCAAGATCGCGAAGATCCAACAGTCGGATTGAGAGTTATGCTCAAAACGAGGTCGGCCAGGGCTACACTCTTCTCTATGAGTAAGACTGTCGCCTTGTGATGACCATAACTCTCTCGTTTCGTTGTCAACTTTAATAAGTGGCACGTTCGAATTGTAGTATTTTTTCTAAGCTTTCCATTGGTGTAAACATATTTGCAATCCATCGATTCGTGAGGGAGAAACGCCGTTTACAAGCTGGGTGGTGTGAGTTGGAGTAGGAGCAGAAGCATACCCTGTTTTCAAGAGGGCATATCTTTCAAAATCGCCTGTTGATGACCCTGTTTTATGGGTCGATCTGAAAGGTCTTGAGCTGAATTTTCCAGTGGTGGGCTCGATTTTTCCAAATTCTCAGTCTGCTGGCATCTACAGTCCATTTTCTGTCAGACAGATTTCTGGCAGCGCTGAGCATCACCAAGGCTCAAAATGGTAGCAGCTGGCGTTGTAACAGCAGCCCAGCCTTTGGAGAGGCTGGAGGGACGCGCCAACTTCATGTTTTGGAAGATCCGTACCCGCCTCCTTTTGGAGGAGAGGGGCTTGTGGGAGGTGGTGAGCGGCGACGAGCCGGCTCCAGTTCCACAGGCAAAAGGCATCACCGCAGCGCAGGTGGTGGCGGGGAAGACACCGCAAAAGGGTGCAGCTGATGCGGGTTCTGCTGCAGCTGTACCAGCGGCGTATGAGGAGTGGAAGAAGAAGGACAGGCAGGCCTACAGGTTGCTTGTCAATACCATCTCCAACCCGCATCTTCAATACGTGAGTGACAAGGCTACTGCAAAGGAGGGGTGGGACACGTTGTGCAAGAAGTATGAGAGCAAGGATCCTGCATTCCTCATGCTTTTGGAGGAAAAGATGATGGCGATGAAAATGCATGGTGGTGAAGGGATGGAGGCGTGTCTGGACAGGGAAAAGGAGCTGGCAAAGCACTTGAGAGCGGCCGGCAACCCTGTGGAAGAGACGCGCTTCATCCTCCTATTGCTGAGGGGACTCCCAACCAGCTACGATACGGTGTGAGAGACGTTGGAGTGCCAGCCGACTCTCGACCTCGACTTCATCTGCATGCACCTGGTGCAGGTGGAACTGCGTCGCAATGCAAGAAAACGCAATGGCGGCAGCAGCAGCAGTGAAGTAGCTTTCATGGCCATGGGCTCACGCAACCAGCAGCAGCAGAAGTCCGGGCAGCAGAGAGGCAAGAAGAAGGGCAAGTGCCACTATTGCCAGAAAGAGGGGCACTACAAGAAAGAAAGCTTCAAATCCAAGAGGGACCAGAAGGAGCAGCAGCAGCAACAGCAAAAGCAGCAATCTCCACAGCAACAATAGCAGCAGTCACAGCAACGCCAGGAGCAGCAACAACAGCAGAACCAGACTGGCGTGCGCCATTTTGGCAACATGAACGTCGCCAAGGAGGTGCGCAACCGCCTCTTCATGGCAAAGTCTGACATGTCGCAGAAAGAAAAGGCAGATCTGGCATGGTACAAGGACTCGGGGTGTACCAAGAGTCTGACGCACCATAAGGAGTGATTCACGCAGCTGCTCTCCATTCCCCCCCGTCCGATTGCTTTGGGTGATGATTGGGTGGTGTATGCTGAGGGGATTGGGATTGTGGAGATGTGGTTGGAGACCCCACGTGGCATTGAAGTGGGAGTGTTCCATGGCGTGCTGTATGTACCTCATGCTGCATTCAACCTCCTCTCAGTCTTCTCTCTTACAAACATAGGAGTGCGCGTTGTCTTCGATGATGACTATGGCTATATCCTCAACAAGGATACAGTAGAGGAGTTGGCCAGGTCGGTGAAGGATGGCGACATATACCGCCTGCTGGGGGCGACCAAGATCCCGCGTGAGCAGAGTCTTGCAGCAGTGGTGCAGGCAACAGATGGCGAGATCTGGCATGCGTGCTACGGCAACATCGGCATGCGCGCCTTGCAGCAGCTTCAAGCAAAGCAGATGGTGCGTGACCTGCCTACTATCTCTAACTTTGAGCAGTAGTTATGCATCGGCTGTTTGGAGGGGAAGCAGCACCGCGAGGCGTTCTCTGGAGCAGGGGAGCGTGCGAAGGAGGTGTTGGAGCTGGTCCACACGGACTTGTGCGGACCGATGCAGACCCAGAGCTTTGGAGGCTCTAGGTATTTCCTGACCTTCATTGATGATTTCAGCCGTTATACTTCTGTGTACTTCCTTACTTCCAAGGACCAGTGCTTTGACAGGTTCAAGGAGTTCAAGGCCATGGTGGAGAACCAGACTGGCAAGACGATCAAGGCGCTGCGCAGCAATCGCGGTGGAGAGTACCTGAGCAAGGAGTTCCAGGACTACCTCGCAGCAGCTGGCATCAAGGCGTAGCGTACCGCACCGTACTCACCGCAGCAGAACCGTACCATTGTGGAGTCGGCGCGCTCCATGCTGCACGCGGCTCGGCTGACCTACGACTTCTGGGCTGAAGCCGTGAGCACTGCGGTCTACATCAAGAACCGTAGTCCAACTAAGGCGCTAGAGCAAATGACACCGTACGAGGCGTGGTTCGGCAAGAAACCAAGCGTGGGTCATCTCCGAGCATTTGGCAGCCTGGCGCACATGCACGTGCCCAAGGAGAACGGCAAAAATGGGACGCAAAGAGTGCGCAGATGCTGATGATTGGCTACGACGTGGCAAGCAAGGCCTATTGCCTCTATGAGAGGGATACAGGCCACGTCATCATCTCCAGAGATGTCGTCTTCAACGAGAGCAACGTCATCGTTACCAACATTGTCTGTGAAGAGGCAGCAGAACCAGCAGCTCACGAGACAGTGGGAGCAGGGATCTTTCCTGACCTAGTCTCTTCCGATCCTTCCTTTACTGTGATAGTGGAAGAATCACTCTACTCTCCCATGTTTGATGCAATAGATACAGCAGCCTCATCGACAGAAGCAGAGGAGGGAGATGTAGCACCACCAACAGAAGTAGTTGTGCCAACAGCACCGTGCCAGCCACCCGCTAAGGCTCCAGCACCAGGTCACAGGTACCCTCTTAGGGTGCGTTACAAGCCTGGTGAGCGTGGCCATTTCTGGATGCTGCAGAAACCAGAACAGATGAACGTCGCAGTTGGAGCAGGTTCAGATGAGCCAACATCATACAAGGAGGCCATGGCTGCACCGGATGCAGCGATTGGGCGCAAGCCGTGCAGTAGGAGATACAGTCGCAGCTGGACAACGGCACGTGGGAGCTGACTTAGCGTCCACCTGGACGTAAGGTGATCAAGTGCAAGTGGGTGTTCAAGAAGAAGCGGGGAGCAGATGGTAACCTGGAAAAGTATAAGGCGAGGCTGGTCGCCAAGGGCTACTCGCAACAGGAGGGCATCGACTACACAGAAACTTTTGCCCCTGTTGAAAAGTTTGCCTCTGTGCGCACGCTCCTTTCTTATGCAGCAGCTGAGGACTTCGAGGTTCACCACATGGATGTCAAGACGGCATTCTTAAATGGTGACATGGAGGAGGAGATCTACATGGAGCAGCCAGAGGGGTTCGTCATGGATGGCCAGGAGCACCTGGTTTGCAAGCTGCAGAAGTCGTTGTACGGCCTCAAGCAAGCGTCGCGTGCTTGGAACCAGAAATTGGATGCGGCATTGCAGTGCATGGGATTTGAGCGCAGCGAGTGTGACTACAGCGTGTATCGCTGGCAGCATGAGCATGAGATCCTCATCATCATTGTCTATGTGGATGACATGCTCCTCCTTTCCAATAGCATGTCTATATTGCAGGAGTTCAAGGAAGCGATGTAGGAGCGCTTCCTGATGTCTGATCTCGGGGAGGCATTTTACTTCCTCGGTATCCAGATCACGCGTGACCACAATTCACGCTCTCTCTCGCTGAAATAGAGCCGCTACATCAAGGATGTTTTGCAGTGGTTTGGCATGGCAGAGGCAAAACCCATCGGCACGCCGCTGGAGACGCGGCAGTACCTCGTGAGCTTCAATGGAGAAGCAGATGCAGCCGAGCGGCAGAAGTACCAGAGCGCCGTCGGCAGTCTCATGTACCTGATGGTGGCAACCAGGCCGGACCTCGCACAGGCTGTGAGCGTTGTGAGCGAGCACATGGGTAATCCCGGACCGGAGCACCAGAAGGCAGTGAAGCGGATCTTCCGCTACCTTGCTGGAACCATAAATGTCGGCATCACCTACAACGGCAACGACAACATCATCATCGGCTACACAGATGCAGATTGGGCTTCAAATCCTGAGACCCGCAAGTCCATCTCTAGACATGTATTTCTCATGAATGGAGGTGCCATCAGCTGGTGCAGCAAGCGGCAGGTGGTCGTGGCCACCTCGAGTACAGAAGCTGAGTACGTATCTCTCAGCTTTAGAGCCAAGGAAGCAGTTTGGCTTCAGCGTCTCATGGCAGAGATGAGTGGGAGTGCAGCAGTTCCAGTTCCTGTGCGCGTCGACAACCAGAGCGCAATCGCACTCGCCAAGAGTCCTGAGCACCATGCACGCACCAAGCACATTGATATCGCATATCATGTCATCAAGCACATGGTGCAGGAGGGTGCTATCAAGTTGGAGTTTACTCCAACCAGCAAGCAGGTCGCTGATTTCTGCACCAAGCCAGTGACCCATGAGAAGCAACAGTTCTGCATGAAGGCATGTGGACTCAGCCCACTCTGACTGCGGCAAAGTGGGAGATTGTTGGGAAAGGAGCCATCTGGATCAGTTTCAGGTCCACAGGAGCAAGTTCCAGGAAAGTACCAGATGCCTGCTCCGATCGTCGATCCGACTTCTTCTTTGAAAAGATCAGGTGGCAAAATGTATACGGTTTAAGTTTGAGGCCGATCCAACGGTCGGATTGGGATATATGAATTTTCGAAGTTTCGGGGGTCATGGACCGCCGATATCCGGGTGACCATCGGCGATGGCTCCATGCCTTAGCCTGAGAAAAGAAAAAGGCAAGAGGTCCAGGGTCAAGACCTGATGGGAGAAATATCCAAAAAGGTCCTTGGTCTTGGGATTGCCTTGTCAGAGTGTGCTGACTAGGATAAAGGTACCTCTCCTTACTTTTTAGGTGAGGTGAGATCCTTGTGTGCTAGCCATGGACACATGGCGATTCTCCATGGGTTTGTGGGTTCTGTGACCACTAGGAGTGTTCCATGAGAGCATTCTCTAGCTCTCTAGGTCGTGTGTGCGTTGTCAGCCTGATTGCTAGGCTGATTTCCTCCCTTGTGTGAGATTATGGACTCTAGTGTGTGAGCCTTAGCCTCCATGGCTAAGTGGTGTGGCTTGTGAGAGGGCTGACTTGCCCAAGCTCTAGCTCTATATGTACTCCATCATTTTGAGTGATTGAACAACCATTCTTNAGAAATATCCAAAAAGGTCCTTGGTCTTAGGATTGCCTTGTCAGAGTGTGCTGACTAGGATAAAGGTACCTCTCCTTACTTTTTAGGTGAGGTGAGATCCTTGTGTGCTAGCCATGGACACATGGCGATTCTCCATGGGTTTGTGGGTTATGTGACCACTAGGAGTGTGCCATGAGAGCATTCTCTAGCTCTCTAGGTCGTGTGTGAGTGGTCAGCCTGATTGCTAGGCTGATTTCCTCCCTTGTGTGAGATTATGGACTCTAGTGTGTGAGCCTTAGCCTCCATGGCTAAGTGGTGTGGCTTGTGAGAGGGCTGACTTGCCCAAGCTCTAGCTCTATATGTACTCCATCATTTTGAGTGATTGAACAACCATTCTTTAGCACAAGTGATGCCCTTCCAGTCCCACATGCTCGCTGCTCCAAGGCTCCCTCTCTCCTCCAGATACAACACTCATGACCATGCTACCAGCAATATTCGCTATAGTCACACTCGCTGCGCTCAAACCCCATGCACTGCAACGCCGCATCCAACTTCTGGTTCCAAGCACGCGACACTTGCTTCAGGCCGTACAACGACTTCTGTAGCTTGCAAACCCGGTGCTCGTGGCCATCCATGACGAACCCCTCCGGCTGCTCCATGTACATCAGAGTCTGCTACAACTGTGACGTTCATCTGGTCTGGTTTGTGGAGCATCCAGAAATGGCCGCGCTCACCAGGCTTGTAGCGCACCCTGAGAGGGTACCTCCGAACTGGTGCTAGAGCGTTAGCAGGCAGCTAACGCGGTGCTGCCGGTACAACTGCTCCTGTTGATGGTGGTGCATTTTCTTCCTCTGCTTCTGCCAATGAGGCCATTATATCTGCTACATCAGACATGGGAGAGTAGACTGGTTCTCCCATTTTCACAGTGGAGGAACGATCAGGAGAGACTAAGTGAGGAAGGATATCTGCTCCCTCTGCCTCGTCAGCCCTTGCTTCTGTTGCCTCTTCACAGACAATGTTGGTGCCAATGACGTTGCTCTCATTGAAGACGACATCCCTGGAGATGATGACGTGGCCTGTATCCCTCTTGTAGAGGCGATACGCCTTGCTTGCCACGTTGTAGCCAATCATCAGCATCTACGCGCTCTTTGCGTCCAACTTTTGCTGCTTCTCCTTGAGCATGTGCATGTGCGCCAAGCTGCCAAAGGCGCGAAGATGACCCATGCTCGGCTTCTTGCCAAACCACGCCTCATACGGCGTCATCTGCTCTAGGGCCTTGGTTGGACTGCGGTTCTTGATGTACACCGAAGTGCTTTTTGCTTCCGCCGAAAAGTCGTAGGTGAGCCGAGCCGCGTGCAGCATGAAGCGCGCTGACCCAACGATGGTGCGGTTGGCGCGTTCTGCTACGCCGTTCTGTTGTGGCGAGTATGGCACGGTGCGCTGCGCCTTGATACATGCTGCTGCGAGGTAGTCATAGAACTCCTTGCTCAGGTACTGTCCACCGCGGTCGTTGCGTAGCGCCTTGATTTTCTTGCCATTCTGGCTCTCCACCATGGCCTTGAACTCCTTGAACCTTTCAAAGCACTGGTCCTTTGAGGAAAGGAAGTACTCAACAGTGTAACGGCTGAAATCATCAATGAAGGTGAGAAAATACCTAGAGCGTCTAAAGCTCTAGGTCTGCATCGGGCTACACAAGTCTGTGTGGACCAGCTCCAACACCTCCTTCGCGTGCTCTCCTGCTCCAGAGAATGCCTCACGATGCTGCTTCGCCTCCAAACAACCGATGCACAATTGTTGCTCAAAGTTAGAGATGGTGGGCAAGTCACGCACCATCTGCTTCGTTAGAAGTTGCTGTAAGGCACGCATGCCGATGTGGCCGTAGCGCGCATGCCAGATTTTGGCCATCTGTAGCATGCACCACTGTTGCAAGGCTCTGCTCGCGCGGGATCTTGGTCGCCCCTAGCAGGCGGTACATATCGCCTTCTTTCATCAACCTCGAAAACTCCTCTTTTGCTTCCTTGTCAAGGATGTAGCCATAGTCATCGTCAAAGACGACGCACAGTCCTGTGTTGGTAAGACAGGACACTGAGAGAAGGTTGAACGCAGCATCAGGCACATATAGCACGCCATGGAACACTCCCACTTCAATGCCCATAGGGTCTCCAACCACATCTCCATAATCCCAATCCCCTCAACATACACCACACGATCATCAGCCAAAGAAATCGGATGGAGATCAGTTGCGTAAACCACTCCTTGTGGTGCGTCTGACTCTTGGTACACCCCGAGTCCTTGTACCACGCCAGATCCGTCTTTTCCTTCTACGACAGGGCAGACTTCGCCATGAAGAGGCGGTCGCGCACCTCCTTGGTGACGTTCATGTTGCCAAAATGGCACACGCTAGTCTGGTTCTGCTATTGTTGCTGCTGCTGCTGTTGCTCACGTTGATCCAACTACTACTGCTGTTGTTGTGGAGACTGTTGCTTTTGCTGCTGCTGCTGCTCCTCCTTCTGGTCCCTCTTGAACTTGAATCATTCTTCTTTGTAGTGCCCCTCTTTTTGGCAAAAGTGGCATTTGCCTTTCTTCTTGCCTCTCTACTGCCCGGACTGCTGCTGTTGCTGGTTGCGTGAGCCCATGGCCATGAAAGCTGCTTCACTGCTACTGCTGCCGCCAATGCACTTTGCTACATTGCGACGCAGTTCTACTTGCACCAGGTGCGTCCAGATGGAGTCAAGGTCGAGAGTCGGGTGGCACTCCAACGTCTCTCGCACGGTATCATAGCTCGTTGGGAGTCCCCTTAGCAAGAGGAGGACAAAGCACGTCTTCCACAGGGTAACCAGCCGCTTTCAGCTGCTTCACCAACTCCTTTGCCCTGTCCAAGTACGCCTCCATCCCTTCGCCACCCTGCATTTTCAACGCCATCAACTTCTCCTCCAAAAGCATGAGGAATGAAGGATCCTTAATCTCATACTTCTTGCACAACGTGTCCCACCCCTCTTTCGCAGTAGTCTTGTCACTCACGTACTAAAGATGCAGGTTGGACTATTGGATCTGGAGGAGAGAGGGAGCCTTGGAGCAGCGAGCATGTGTGATTGGAAGGGCATCACTTGTGCTGAAGAATGGTTGTTCAATCACTCAAAATGATGGAGTACATATAGAGCTAGAGCTTGGGCAAGTCAGCCCTCTCACAAGCCACACCACTTAGCCATGGAGGCTAAGGCTCATACACTAGAGTCCATAATCTCACACAAGGGAGGAAATCAGCCTAGCAATCAGGCTGATCACTCACACACGACCTAGAGAGCTAGAGAATGCTCTCATGGCACACTCCTAGTGGTCACATAACCCACAAACCCATGGAGAATCGCCATGTGTCCATGGCTAGCACACAAGGATCTCATCTCACCTAAAAGGTAAGNCCACACCACTTAGCCATGGAGGCTAAGGCTCATACACTAGAGTCCATAATCTCACACAAGGGAGGAAATCAGCCTAGCAATCAGGCTGACCACTCACACACGACCTAGAGAGCTAGAGAATGCTCTCATGGCACACTCCTAGTGGTCACATAACCCACAAACCCATGGAGAATCGCCATGTGTCCATGGCTAGCACACAAGGATCTCACCTCACCTAAAAAGTAAGGAGAGGTACCTTTATCCTAGTCAGCACACTCTGACAAAGCAATCCTAAGACCAAGGACCTTTTTGGATATTTCTCCCATCAGGTCTTGACCCTGGACCTCTTGCCTTTTTCCTTTTTCAGGCTAAGGCATGGAGCCATCGCCCATGGTCACCCGGATATCGGCGGTCCATGACCCCCGAAACTTCGAAAATTCATATCTCCCAATCCGACCGTTGGATCGGCCTCAAACTTGGACCGTATACATTTTGCCACCTGATCTTTTCAACGCTGAAGTTGGATTGACGATCGGAGCAGGCATCTGGTACTTTCCTGGAACTTGCTCCTATGGACCTGAAACTGAGCCGGATGGCTTCTTCCCCAACATGGACATGGTGTTGACAAGCAGCCTGTAGGCCTGCGTGTCCTTATTCTTCCACTCCTCATATGCCGCTGCTGCAATTGTAGATGAACTTGCATCTGTTGCACCTTTCCGTGGCATCTTCCCCGCCACCACCTCTGCTACGGTGATGCCTTTTGCCTGTGAAGGCAAAGCGCGCTCATCGCTGCTCACCACCTCCCACAAGCCCCTCTCCTCCAAAAGAAGGCGGGTACGGATCTTCCAAAACGTAAAGTTGGCGCGTCCTTCCAGCCTCTCCAAGGGCTAGGCTGGTGTTACCACGCCTGCTGCTTCCATTTTGAGCCTTGGTGATGCTCAGCGCTGCCCTTGAATGGCGGAGCTACTCCTGCTTCTACTGCTGGTTCAGCCAGGAATTTGTCTGATAGAAAATGGACTCTAGAGGCCACTAGAGTGGGAATTTTGAAAAACTAAGCCCACCACTGCAAAATTCAGCTCAAAACCTTTCAGATCCACCCATAAAACAGGGTCATAAAACAGGGATTTTCAGAGACATGCCCTTTTGAAAACAGGGTATGCTTCTGCTCCTACTCCAGCTCACACCAGCCAGCTTGTAATCGGCGTTTCTCCCAAACGTACCAATGGAACGCAAATATGTTTGCACCAATGGAAAGCTTAGGAAACATTCTTCAATTCGTATGTGCTACTTTTTAAATTTGACAAAGAGACAAGAGAGTTTTGGTCATCACAAGGCGACAGTCTTACTCAGAGAGAAGAGTGTAACCCTGGCCAACCTCGTTTTGATCATAACTCTCAATCTGACTGTTGGATCTTCGCGATCTCAGGTTCGGTGGAAAGCTTGTCTCTTTAACATGACGATCTTGGGGTTGATTATCAAATCTGGTGAAGCTTTAACCCCAACCCGTCACTCTGAAAGTGACGGCCTGTGTTTTTTGAAAGTTGCAGAACTTGGCTCTGACACCAAGTGTTGGAACTGGAGGAGAGGTCAAGCCTTGGACCAGCGAGCATGTGGGACTTGAAGGGCATCACTTGTGCTGAAAAATGGTTGTTAAATCACTCAAAATGATGAAGTACATATAGAGCTAGAGCTTGGGCAAGTCAGCCCTCTCATAAGCCACACCACTTAGCCATGGAGGCCTAGGCTCACATTGTAGAGTCCATAGTCTCACACAAGGGAGGACATCGGCCTAACAATCAGGCTGACCACTCACACACGACCTAGAGAGCTAGAAAATTCTCTCATGGCACACTCCTAGTGGTCACATAACCCACAATCCCATGGAGAATCGCCGTGTGTCCATGGCTAGCACACAAGGATCTCACGTCACCTAAAAAGTAAAGAGAGGTACCTTTTCCCTAGTCAGCACACTCCGACAAGGCAACCCAAGAATCAAGGACCTTTTTGGATATTTCTCCCATCAGGTCTTGACCCTGGATCCCTTGCCTTTTCCTTTTCTCAGGCTATGGCATGGAGCCATCGCCTATGATCACCTGGATATTGGCGGTCGATGACCCCGAATACTTCGAAAACTCATATGTCCTAATCCGACCGTTGGATCGGCCTCAAACATGGATTGTAGACATTTTGCCACCTGATCTTTCCGATGAAAGACTCGGGATGACAATCGGAGCAGGCATCTGGTACTTTCCTGGAACTTGCTCCTCTGGACCTGAAACTGAGCCGGATGGCTCCTTTCCCAACACCTGTCGCTCACGTACTGAAGATGTGGGTTAGAGATGGTGTTTACAAGAAGAATGTAGGTGTGCGTGTCCTTCTTCTTCTACTCCTCATATGTTGCCGCTGCAGTTGTAGATGAACTTGCATCTGTCGCTCCTTCCAGCGAAGTCTTTCCCGCCACCACCTTTGCTGCGGTGATGTCTTTTGCGTGTGGAGGCGGAGCGTGCTCGTCGCTGCTCACCACCTCCCACAAACCCTTCTCTGAAAAAATGATGCGGGTACGGATCTTCCAAAACGTGAAGTTGGCGCGTCCTTCCAGTCTCTCCAAGGTCTGGGCTAGTGTTACCATGTGTTACAACTATTTTGAGCTTTGATGATGCTCAGCGCTGCCCTTGACTCGTGGCGCTACCCCTGCTTTTGCTGCTACTTTTGCAAGAAATTTGTCTGACAGAAAATGGACTATAGAGGCCAATTGACTGGGAATTTGGAAAACAGTATCATCAACAGGGGATTTTCAGGGATATGTCCTTTTGAAAACAGGGTATGCTGCTCTTCCTACTCCAGCTTGCACCAGCCAGCTTGTAAACGGCATTTCTCCCAAATGTACTCATTGAATGCCAATATTTTTGTACCAATAGAAAACTTAGGAAAAATACTTCAATTTGTACGTGATACTTTTTATATTTGACAAAAAATGAGCGACTTATTATCATCACAAGGCGACAGTCTTACTCATAGAGAAGACTATAGTCCTGGCCGACCTTGTTTTGAGCATTATTCATAATCCGACTTCGATGTTCGCGATCTTGGGCTCGTTGGAAGCTTGTCTCTTGAACTTGAAGATCTAGTAGTTGATCGTCAAATTTGCTGAAGGTTTGACTTTAAGCTATCATTCTCAAAGTGACGGCCTGTGCTGGCTCAAAGTGGCAGAACTTGACTCTGATACCAAGTGTTGACTCTGGAGGAGAGAGAGAGCCTTGGAGCTACAAACATATTGGACTGGAAGGGCATCACTTGTACTGATGAATGGTTGTTGAATCACTCAAAATGACTGAGCTATAAAGCTAAAGTTTGGGTAGGTCAGCCCTCTCACCAGCCACACCACTTAGCCATGGAGGCTAAGACTCACACACTAGAGTCCATGATCTCACACAAGACAGGAAATCAGCCTAGCAATCAGGCTGACTACTCACACACGACCTGGAGAGCTAGAAAATACTCTCATGGCACACTCTTAGTGGTCACATAACCCATAATCACATGGAGAATTGTGATGTGTCCATGGCTAGCACTGAAGGTGTTTACCTCACCTAAAATGTAAAGAGAGTTACCTTTTTCCCAGTCAGCATACTGCGACAAAGGAACCCAAGAATTAAGGACCTTTTGGGATATTTCTCCCATCACGTCTTGACCCTTAACCTCTTGCTTTTTTTTCCTCAGGCTAAGGCATGGAGCCATCGCCCATGGTTACCCAGATATCGGCACTCAATGACCCCAAAAACGTCCAAAAACAATATCTCTCAATCCTATTGTTGGATCGCCTCAAAAGTTGGTTTATAGACATGTTGCCATCTGATCTTCCCAACGGTGAAGAGGGATTGATGATCAGAGCAGGCATCTGGTAGTTTCCTGGAAATTGCTTCTATGGACCTCAAACTGAGCCGGATGGCTCCTTCCCCACGTACAACGCAACTAGCATCAGCCCTCTCCCATCATCGGGTACATACATGCTCGGGTTATTCTTGCAGTACGCAAAAGAGAGACCAAGCATGAAACTGTCCATTATTTGTACCACATCCTTGGGGCCTGTTTCAACCCATAAAGAATTTTTACCAACTTGTACACTTTGCCCTTGGGAGCTTAGACTCCTTCAAGCACCTCCATCAGCATTTCCTTGTCAAGTTTTCCATGAAGGAAAGCTATCCTGACGTGAATGTAGTGTATCTGAAGGTTCTTTGCGGCTGCAATGTCAAGGAGAGAGCAGATGTAGGCAAAGCTCACGACGGGCACAAACGTCTCATTGTACATGGAGCCTGGGCGTTGAGAGAACCCCTTAGTCACTACCCTTGCCTTGAAGTTGTCGATGCTGCCATCTTGCTTTTTATTCACTTGGAGGGCCCAGTTGGATCCCACCACGTGGGCCTTGTCGGGTATATTCACTAGCACCCACGTGCTGTTCTCGGCAATGGACGCAAGCTTGCACTCCACTGCCTCCTTGCACTTGGCCACATCTAGGTGATTCCTCGCCTCCACCACTATGGATGGCTTTCCTTGAGCAATGCACGACCAGCTAAGGCCGGTCCAATCATCCTCAAACTGCATAGGTCCTTTCTTTGGTCGCAAAGCGCACCGGAGTGTTGGTGCGACTTCTTGCTTTGGTGCTCGAGCTTCCACATGTGGTGGTTTGTCATCGTTGTCATCGTTCTCATCGTCAAAAGAGTCGTCAGACTCCAAGTCAGACTCGGAAGCCACGGACGCCTCGGTATCTGCGTGCATGTCAGATACTGCGTCATCCTCCGTAGCTACTCTCCCATTCCCACCACCTGCAAATAAAGCGAGCCAATTATTGGGTACTTAGTCTCTGGACTCAAGCAATACTATCCACTCTTCTGCTTTAGGAGCGAGGTTCAGATCCATCAGCTCTTTTTTTTTCAAGGATGCATTCGTCAAACACGGCGTCAAGGCTCTTTAGGAGCTTGCCTGGAACATGGTCTCAAAGTCGATAGGCTTTGTGTGATGAGTCGTACCCAACCATGACGTACTTCCTCAAACGTGCTGTTACAACTGGAGGAGAGAGGGATCCTTGGAACAGCAAACATGTGGGACAGGAAGGGCATACCTTGTGTTGAATAATGGTTTTTTAATCACTCAAAATGATGGAGTACATATACAGCTAGAGCTTGGGCAAGTCAGCGCTCTCACAAGCGACACCACTTAGCCATGGAGACTAAGGCTGACACACTAGAGTCCATAATCTCATACAAGTGAGGAAATTAGCCTAGGAATCAGGCTGACCACTCACACATGATCTAGAGAGCTAGAAAATGCTCTCATGGCACACACCTAATTGTCACATAACCCATTATCCCATGGAGAATCACCATGTGTCCATGGCGAGCACACAAGGATCTCACCTCACCTAAAAAGTAACTAGAGGTACCTTTTTTCTTAGTCAGTACACTCTGAAAAGGCAATCCAAGAATCTAGGACCTTTTTGGATATTTCTCCCATCAGATCTTGACTCTGGACCTCTTGCCTTTTTCTTTTCTTAGGCTAAAGCATGGAGCCATCGCCCATGGTCAACAAGATTTCGACTATCGATGACCCAATTAACTTTCAAATTTTATATCTCCCAATCCGACCGTTCGATCGGCCTCAAACTTTAACCGTAGATTTTTTGCCATTTGATCTTTCTAAATGGGGAAGTCCGATTTACGATCGGACTAGTCATCTCGTAGTTTCCCGGTCCTTTTTCCTATGGACCTGAAACTGTGCCGCATGGCTCCTTTCCCAACAATCTCCCACTTTGTCGTTCTCACAGTGGACTGCGTCCACATGCATTCATGCAGAGCTACCGCTTCTCACGGGACACTAGCTTGGTACAAAAATAAGAGACTTGCTTGTTGGTTGGAGTAAACTCCAGCTTGATAGCACCCTCCTGCACCATGTGCCTGTTGAAATGATATGCGACGTTGATGTGCTTAGTACGTGCATTGTGCTCAGGATTCTTGGTGAGTGTGATTGTGCTCTGGTTGTCGACGTGCACAGGAACTAGAATTACTCTAGTGCGACTCATCTCCGCCATGAGATGCTGAAACCAAACTCCTTCCTTGGCTCCAAAGTTGAGAGTGACGTACTGAGCTTCAGTGCTTGAGATGACCAGGACCACCTGCAGCTTGTAGCAGCTGATAGCCCCACCATTCATGAGAAACACATGTTGAGATATGGACTTGCGTTCCTCAGAGTTTAAAGCCCAATCTGCGTGTGTATAGCCGATGATGTTGTTGTCGTTATCGTTGTAGGTGATGCCAATGTTGATGGTGTTGACCTGATATGCTCCTTGTCCATGGCTGATATTTGGACAGGCATAGTACGGTCTAGACATGCACTTCTCCCTTGGAGTAAGTCCCCTCAGTCTGGTGGAGATAGACAAGGCATGCACTGCTCCTTTGGAGCAAGTCCTCTTGGTCCAATCTTATATAGGAAATTTAGCAAGCACTACCTAGGACAACTCCTTGTGGCTTAGACATTCCAAAGTTAGTCACTGGAGCAAGAGGTCACTGGATCAAATCCCAGCCCAATGACAAATGTTCTTTGTGACCAGAAGGGGGTCAGGAAGGTTCTAAGAGATATCTTAGAGCAGTCCAAGGTCCTTCCTGGTGGCTAGCGCCAGTTGAAGGTCACAGGGATCGCCATGTAGGTGTTGGGAAAGGAGCCATTCGCCTGAGTTTCAGGTCCTCAGGAGCATGTTCCAGGAAACTAACAAATCCCTGCTCCAATCTTTGATCACAAATTACCATCGGAAAGATGAGGTGGCAAAATGTGTACGGTCCACGTTTCAGGCCGTTCAAAGTTTCCAGGGTCATGGACTGTCGATATCTGGGTGACCATGGGCGATGGCCTCATGCCTTAGCCTAAGAAGAGAAAAAGGCAAGAGGTCTAGGGTCAAGACCTGATGGGAGAAGTATCCAAAAAGGTCATAGATTCTTGAGAGTGTGCTGACAAGGAAAAAGGTACTTCTCACCTTTTAGGTGAGGTGAGATCATTTTATTCTAGCCATGGATACATGGCGATTCTCCATGGGATTGTGGGTTATGTGACACCTAGGAGTGTGCCATGAGAGCATTCCCTAGCTTTCTAAGTCATGTGTGAGTAGTCAGCCTGATTGCTAGGCTGATTTCCTCCCTTGTGTGAGATTATGGACTCTAGTGTGTGAGCCTTAGCCCCCATGGCTACATGGTGTGGCTTGTGAGAGTGCTGACTTGCCCAAGCTCTAGCTCTATATGTACTCCATCATTTTGAGTGATTCAACAACCATTCTTCAGCACAAGTGATACTCTACCACTCCCACATGCATGCTACTCCAAAGCCTTCTCTCCTCTTGTTGCAACAGTTGGTATCAAAGCCAAGTTGTGCCACTTTAAGCCATCACAAGCCGTCACTTTGAGAGTGGGGGATTGGACTCATACCTTCATCAAACTTGACAATGGACCACAGGATCTTCAAGTTCAAAAGACATGCTTTTCAAAGATCCAATAGTTAGATTGAGAGTTATTGTGGAAACGAGGTCGGCCAGGGCTACACTCTTCTCTTCGAGTAAGACTGTCGCCTTGTGATGGCCATAATTATCTCGTTTCTTTGTGAAATTTAAAAATTAGCACGAAAGAATTAAATCAATTTTCCTAAGGTTTCCATTGGTGGAAAAATATTTGCATTCCATTGGTATCTTTGGGAGAAACGTCGTTTACAAGCTGGCTGGTGTGAGCGTGAATAGGTGCAGCAGCATACCCCGTTTTCAAAAGGGCATATCTCTGAAAATATCCTATTGATGACCCTTTTTTATTGGTCCATCGGAAAGATTTTGAGCTGCATTTTCTAGTTATGGGCTCATTTTTCCCAAATTCCTAGTTTGCTGGTCTCTACAATCCATTGTCTTTCAGACAGATTTCTCGTACAAGCAGCAGCAGGAGTAGGGCTAGCGCCGCCATTCAAGGGTAGCGGTGAGCATCACCAAAGCTCAAAATGGCACCAACAGGCATGGTAATAGCAGGTTAGGCCTTGGAAAGGCTGGAAGGACACGCCAACATCATGTTTTGGAAGATCCATACGCGCCATTTTTTGGAGGAGACGTATGTGAGAGATGGTGAGCGGCGACGAGTGCGCTCCACCTTCACAGGCAAAAGGCATTACCACAGCAAAGGTGGTGGTGGGGAAGACGCCGCAAAAACTTGCAGCGGATGCAAGTTCATCTACAACTGCAGCAATGGCCTATGAGAAGTGGAAGAAGGACAGGCAGGCCTACAGGCTGCTCGTCAACACCATCTACAACCCGCATCTTTAATATATGAGTGACAAGGCTTCTGTAAAAGAGAGGAAGGACACGTTGTGCAAGACGCATGAGAGCAAGGATCCTACATTCCTCATGCTTTTGGAGGAGAAGATGATGGCGTTGAAAACACAAGGTGGCGAAGGGATGGAGGCATACCTGGGCAGGGCAAAGGAGCTGACGCAGCAGCTGAAAGCAGCCCGCAACCTTGTGGAAGACACGCGCTTCGTCCTCTTCTACTGAGGGGATTCCGAACGACCTATCATACGGTACGAGAGACGTTGGAGTGGCAACTGACTCTCGACCTGGACGTCATCCACACGCACCTGGTGCAAGTAGAACTGCGTCGCAATGTAGCAAAATGCAATTGCAGCAGCAATAGTAGAGAAGCAGATTTCATGGCCATGGGCTCATGCGACCATGAGCTGGAGCACTCTGCGGAGCAGAGAGGCAAGAACAAGGGCAAGTAGCACTTTTGCCAGAAAAGGGGACACTACAAGAAAGAGTACTTCAAGTTCAAGAGGGACCAGAAAAAGCAGTAGTAACAGCAGCACAAGCAACACTCTGCACAACAACAGTAGCAGCAGTCAGAGGAACGTATTAGCAGTAGCGGCAACAGAACCAGACCGGAGTATGCCATTATGGCAACATGAACGTGGCCAATGAGGTGCGCGACCGCCTCTTTCTGGCAAACTCTAACATGTCCCTAAAGGAGAAGGCAGATCTGGCGTGGTACAAGGACTTCGGGTGTACCAAGAGCCTGACGCACCAAGAGTGGTTTACGCAGCTGCTCTCCATTCCCCTTGGTCGAATTGCTTTGGGTGATGATCACGTGGTGTATGCTGAGGGGATTGGGATTGTGGAGATGTAGTTGGAGACCCTACGTGGCATTGAAGTAAGAGTGGTCCATGTTGTGCTATACGCACCTTATGTTGTATTCAATCTTCTCTTAGTGTCCTCCCTCACCAACACATGACTGCGGGTCGTCTTTGACGACGACTATAGATATGTCCTCGACAAGAAAACAAGAGGGGAGTTGGCCTGGTCGGTGAAGGAAGGCGACATGTACCGCCTGTTCGGGGACACCAAGATCCCGTGCGAGCAAAGTCTTGCAGCAGTAGTGCAAGCGACAGATGGCAAAATCTGGCATGCGCGCTATGGCCACATCTGCATGCCCGCCATGCAGCAACTCCATAGAGCACTACATGCCTTGTCTGTATGTGTAGCTAGCATGCTAGGCAATATACAAGGTGCATACTTTTTCAATACTCTTGAGTTCTACCTCCGGATAGCAGTCCATCGAAACAGAAGATACCATAAAAATGAGCTAGACCAAGGACATCATCAAAGTCCTCAAGAGCTACAACATGGAGGACTGTAAGAAAATCTGTACATCCATGATAAAAGACTGCAAGCTCTCCTCCTCCATGAGTCTCACCACAAAAGAAAAATGACATGAGATAGAGATCGTTTTCTACTAGTATACTGTTGGCAACCTCATGTATGCCATCGGAGGAACATGCCAAACATTTGCTATGCTATAGGACAGGTCAGTACATTTCTGGCCAATCAAGGGCTACAGTACCAGCAAGTTGTGAAGTGCATTATTTATTATCTACAAAAGACACGAGACATGTAACTCCAAATTGGAGGCCAAAAGAGATCTGATTTGCTACGCATGGCGTGCTATACGAACACGGACTAGGGTGGGATAATTGATGAAAGAAAATCATCAACCAGGATTTGTGTGCTTGAATGGTTATGCAGTTTCTTGGGAGAATAGAAAGGAGGACTGTGCCTCCCTTTCTATCGCTGAGCAGAGTACATTGTACATTGTACTATAAGAAGCATGCAAGGAGACCTAGTGGTTACGTAACGTGCTTACAAAACGAAAGTATCACAGACAAAACCAAGGGTGATTTGGATCGACAACAGGAGAGTCATAGAAATGGCAGAGGATGACATCATTTCCTGGCTAACCAGGCACAAGGCATCATGAATTACTACTTACGTGACCTGGTCACAAAGGAGATTGTAGACCTAGAATACAAGGACAGCAAGACGGTTATCGCATTTTACATGGCCAAGGTACTTGATAGCAAATTGTCTTTTGTAAGTACTTGAGGGATCGGAAAGGTCATCACAAAGGATGAAGACTAAGGCCAAGGTAGTTGAAGAGAGAAGAAATTCCATAGGAAATAGATATGGGTGCAAGGGAGAGTTTGTTAATATAGTATGCCCCTTGTCTATAGCTAATATTTGGATACGCATAGCATGGACTAGGCATATTCTGCTCTCTTAGGGTAAGTCTCTTAAGCCTAGTCCAGATAGATAAGGCATGTATTGCTCCTTTAGAGTAAGTCTCCTTGGTCTTAAGTGGATAGTGTAGCTAGCAAACACTTTTTAGGACAACTCCTTGTGGCTTTAAGGTTCCAAACTTAGTCTCTGGAGTTTAACGTCATTGAGTCAAATTTTCTTTGTAAGGAGAGTGGAGACAAGAATATTTTGAAAGACTTTCTAGACCATTCTAAGGTCCATCCTGGTGAATGGCGCCACTTAGCAGTCATAAAGAGCGCCATGAAGGGAGGGAGATCATGCAATCCAGATCGCTCCTAAATAGGTTCATTGATTGAACTTAGCCCCACGAGTAACCTCCTCGAGCATAAGTAACCAGGTATTAAGGACAAAATGCAAGAGACTGATTCCTATTAACTGCAAAATATAGAACCGTGATGCTGAAGGTCATGTCTCCTCATGATGTTTTAGGAGGACATGCTAAGTGCCATTGTGCCTTGTTTTCTAGTATGTTGTCTCATACCTGTTGACAAGGTAGACCTGTCCTACTTATCAGTTTCATCTCCAACTCACCACTTTTATACATGAGTTACAAGGCTACAGCAAAGGAGGAATATAACGCGTTGATGAATAGTAAAAGAGTAAGGATCATGCATTCCTCATGCCTTTGGAGGAAGAGATGATGGTATGAAAGAGGTAGTGTGGTACAGGGATGGAGCATACCTAGAAACGGAAAAGGATCTGGCAAAACAGCTGAAGGCGTAACTCATCCTATGGATGAGATACTCTTCATTGTTCTCTTATTAAGGGGACTTCTTATTCAATATGAAACAATGCAAGAGACTTTGGGGTAAAAGCCAGCTCTTCACCTCAAGTTCATCTACACATACTTGATGGAGGTAAAACTACTTCATAATGTTGCAAAGCGCAACGAGGGCAGTACTAGTTTAGGGTTTAGCGTTTGTGACCATTAGCTCACGGAACCAACTACAAATTTGGTCTCAAACGGAAAGAGGCAAGAAGAAAAGCAAGTGTTAATACTACAACAAAGAGGACTACAAGAAAGATAACTTCAAATTCAAGAAGAACTAGAAACAGCATCAGCAGCACCAGTTATCACAACATTAGCATAAGCAGCAAACTCCAAAAATGCAGCCATATTCATGACATCAGTAGGAGAAGTGGCAAATCAATCCATATGTGTATCATTTTGGCAATATGAAAGTGGTAGAGAAGGAATGCAACTACCTCTTCATGGCAAACTTCAAGAAGTCAAAAATGGAGGACCTATTGCTTTCATTAATGATATGATGGTATATAACGAGGAGATTGGCCTTACAGAGATGTTGGAATCCCGAATATAAGTGAAGTGTGAGTATTCCATGGTATACCTAATGTTGCATTCGACCTCCTTTCATTCTCCCCTCTCACCTATATAGGATTGTACATCATCTTCATATATGACTATGGTCACATCCTCAAGAAGGACACATTAGAGGAGTTGACGTGGTGACTTAAGGAGGGCAATATGTATTGCCTGCGATATTTAACCAAGATCCTACGTGAACACATTCTTGCACCAGAAGTACAAGTGGCATGTATACTATAGTTACGTTAGCATGCCCGCCTTGTTAGAACTGGAGGAGAGAGGTGACCTTGGAGTACCAACCATGTGGGACTGAAAGGGCACCAGTTGTGTTGAATAATGGTTATTAAACCACTCAGTATTATGGAGTACATATAGATCAAGAGGAAGAGGGAGCCTTGGAACACCAAACACGTGGGTCTGAAAACGCATCACTTGTGCTGAAGAGTGCTTGTTTGATCACTCAAAATGATGAAGTACATATAGAGTTAGAGCTTGGACAAGTCCACCCTCTCACAAGCCACACTATTTAACCATGCAAGCTAAGGCTCAGAAACTAGAATCCATAATCTGACATAAGAGAGGAAATCAGCTTAGCAATCAGGTTGTCCACTCACAACAACCTAGGGAGCTAGAAAATGCTCTCATGGCACACTCCTGGTAGTCACATAACCCACAATCCCATGGAGAATTCCCATGTGTCCATGGCTAGCACACAAGGATCCGAGCTCAACTAAATAGGTAGGAGAGGTACACTTTTCCTATTCACCACACTCTGACAAGGCAACCCAAGAATAAAGGACCTTTTGGATATTTCTCCCATAAGGTCTTTGTTGTATCTAGAGGAGAGAGGGAGCCTTGGAGCAGCGAGCATGTGGGACTGGAAGGGCATCACTTGTGCTAAAGAATGGTTGTTTAATCACTCAAAATGATGGAGTACATATAGAGCTAGAGCTTGGGCAAGTCAGCCCTCTCACAAGCCACACCACTTAGCCATGGAGGCTAAGGCTCACACACTAGAGTCCATAATCTCACAAAAGGGAGGAAATCAGCCTAGCAATCAGGCTGACCACTCACACACGACCTAGAGAGCTAGAGAATGCTCTCATGACACACTCCTAGTGGTCACATAACCCACAAACCCATGGAGAATCACCATGTGTCCATGGCTAGCACACAAGGATCTCACCTCACCTAAAAAGTAAGGAGAGGTACCTTTATCCTAGTCAGCACACTCTGACAAGGCAATCCTAAGACCAAGGACCTTTTTGGATATTTCTCCCATCAGGTCTTGACCCTAGACCTCTTGCCTTTTTCTTTTCTCAGGCTAAGGCATGGAGCCATCGCCCATGGTCACCTGGATATCGGCGGTCCATGACCCCTGAAACTTCGAAAATTCATATATCCCAATCCGACCGTTGGATCAGCCTCAAACTTGGACCGTATATATTTTGCCACCTGATCTTTTCAACGGTGAAGTAGGATCGACGATCGGAGCAGGCATCTGGTACTTTCCTGGAACTTGCTCCTGTGGACCTGAAACTGAGCCGGATGGCTCCTTTTTCAACAGTCTTGACCCTGGACCTCTTCCCTTTTTCTTTTCTCAGGCTAAGGCATGGAGCCATCACCCATGGTGACCCAGACATCGGCGGTCCATGACCCGGGAAACTTTGAAAGTTTGTTTCTCCTAATCTGATTGTTGGATCAGCCTAAAACTAGGACCATAGACAGTTTGCCTCCCCATCTTTTCAATGGTGAATCTGGATTAACAATCGGAGAAAACATCTTGTAGTTTCCTAGAACTTGCTCTTGTGGACCTGCATCTTGTAGTCGGATGGCCCCTTTTCAAACAATCTCCCACTTTCTCACAATCAAAGTGAGCTGAGTCCACATGCCTTCAGGCAACACTACTGCTTCTCACGAGGTTATTGGCTTGGTACAGACATTAGCCACCTGGTTCCTGGTTGGAGTAAACTCCAGCTTCATAGTTCCCTCCTGGACCATGTGCCTGATTAAATGATATGCAATGTCAATGTAGTTGGTGCATGCATGGGTCTCATGATTCTTGTCGAGAACGATTGCGCTCTGGTTCTCGATGTACACTGGGACTTGAGCAGAAAGGGAGCCTTGGAGCAGCAAGCATGTGGGACTGGAAGGACATCACTTGTGCTACAGAATGGTTGTTAAATTACTCAAAATGATTGGGTACATATAGAGCTAGAGCTTGGGCAAGTCAGCCCTCTCACAAGCCAAACCACTCGGCCATGGAGGCTAAGGCTGACACAGTAGAGTCCATAATCTCACACAAGGGAGAAAATCAGCCTAGCAATCAGGCTTACCACTCACACACGACTTAGAGAGCTAGAAAATGCTCTCATGGCACACTCTTAGTGGTCACATAACCCTCAAACTCATGGAGAATCGCCATGTGTCCATGGCTAGCACACAAGCATCTCACCTTACCTAAAAAGTAAGGAGAGGTACCTTTTTCCTAGTTAGCTCACTCTGACAAGGCAACCCAAAAATGAAGGACCTATTTGGATATTTCTCCTATCAGGTCTTGACCCTGGACCTCTTGCCTTTTTCTTTTATGAGGCTAAAGCATGGAGCCATTGCCCATGGTCACCCGGATATCAGCAGTCGATGATCCCAAAAACTTTGAAAATTCATTTCTCCCAATCTAACTGTTAGATGAGCATCAAACTTGGACCGTAGACAGTTTTCCACTTGATCTTCCCAATGATGAAGTTAGATTAACAATCGGAGCAAGCATTGGGTAGTTTCTTGGAACTTGCTCTTGTGTACCTGAAACTGAGCAGGATGGCTCCTTTCTAAAAAATCTCCCTTTTTGCCGCAGTCAGAGAAGGCTGAGTCTACATGCGTTCATGTAGAACTGCTGCTTCTCACGGGTAACTGGCTTGGTGCAGAAATCAGCGACTTGCTTGCTGGTTGGAGTAAAGTCCACCTTGATAGCACCCTTGTGCACCATGTACCCGATGAAGTGATATGCGATGTCAATTTACTTGTTTCATGCATGGTGCTCAGGATTCTTGGCAAGTGCGATTGCGCTCAGGTTGTCGACGCACACAGAAATTGGAAGTGCTGTAATCCCACTCATCTTTGCCATGAGACACTGAAGCCAAAATGCCTCCTTGGATCCAAAGCTGAGAGAGACGTACTCAGTTTCCGTGGTTGAGGTAGCCATGACCCCCTATCGCTTGCTGCACCAGCTGATGGCCCCACCATTCATGAGGAACACATGTCTAGAGATGGACTTACGGTCCTCAGGGTTTGAAGCCCAATCTGCGTCTCTATAGCGGATGATAATGTTGTTGTAGGTGATGCCAAGTTGATGGTTCGAGCAAGGTAGCATAAGATTCGCTTCAATGCCTTCTAATGCTCAGGTCCGGGATTAGCCATGTACTGGCTCACAACGCTAACAGCCTGTGCAAGGTTTGGCGTGGTTGCAACCATCAGGTACATGAGACTGTCGACGCCGCTCTGGTACTTCTGCCGCTCAGTGCCATCCGCTTCCCCATTGAAGCTCACGAGGTACTACCGCGTCTCCAGCAGCATGCCAATGGGTTTTGCTTCTGCCATGCCAAACCGCTGCAAGAGATCCTTGATGTAGCGGCTCTGCTACAGTGAGAGAGAGCGTTATTTGCGGTCACGCATGCTCTGGATACAAAAGAAGTATGATACCTCCCCAAGATCAGAACTTTGGAAACGCGCCTCCATGGCCTACAACTCATGCAGTGCAGACATGATGTTGGAAAGGAGCATGTCATCCACATAGATGATGAGGATGAGCACCTCATGACCATGCTGCCAGCGATAGACATTGCAGTCATACTCGTTGCGCTCGAACCCCATGCACTGTAACGCCGCATCCAACTTCTGGTTCCCAGTACGCGACGCTTGCTTGAGGCCATATAGCGACTTTTGCAGCTTGCAAACCAGGTACTCCTGGCAATCCATTACGAAATCCTCCAGCTGCTCCGTGTCAATCTCCTCCTCCAGGTCACCGTTTAGGAATGCCGTCTTGACGTCCATGTAGTGGACCTCAAAGTCCTCTGCTGTTGCATAGGAAAGGAGCGTACGCACGGAGGCAAACTTTGCAATATGAGCAAAGGTTTCCGTGTAGTCGATGCCTTGTTCCAGCGAGTAGCCCTTGGCGACCAGCCTTGCCTTCTACTTTTCCAGGTTGCCATCTGCTCCCCGCTTCTTCTTGAACACCCACTTGCACTTGATCACCTTACGTCTAGGTGGACGCTTAGTGAGCTCCCACGTGCCGTTGTCGAGCTACGATTCTATCTCTTGCTACACAGCTTGTACCCAATCTGCTGGATCTTGTGTAGCCATGGCCTCCTTGTAGGACGTCGGCTGATCAGAGTTTGCTGCAACTACAACGTTCATCTAATCTGGTTTTTGCAACATCGAGAAATGCCCGCGCTCACCAGGCTTGTAGCGTACCCTGAGAGGGTACCTGCGTCCTGGTGCTGGAGTGTTAGGTAGCGGCTGCCACGGTGCTGCTGGCACAACTGCTCAAGCTGATGATAGTACATCTTCTTCTTCTACTTCTGCCAATGTGGCCACTATATCTGCTACATCGGACATGGGAGAATAGACTTGTTCTCCCACTGTCACAGTGGAGGAAGGATCATGAGAGACTGGGATAGGAAGGATATCTGCTCCGACTACCTCGTCAGCTGCTGCCTCTACTGCCTCTTCACAGACAATGCTGGTACCGATGACGTTGCTCTAAGTGAAGACGACATCCCTGGAGATGATGACGTGACCTGTATCCCTCTCATAGAAGCAATACGCCTTGCTTGCCACGTGATGGCCGATCATTAGTATCTGTGCGCTCTTTACATCCAACATTTGCTGCTTCTCCTTTGGCACGTCCATGTGCGCCAAGCTCCTAGACGCGCGAAGGTGACTCAAGTTTGGCTCCTTGCTGAACCATGCCTCGTACGTCGTCATGTGCTCCAGGGCCTTGGTTGGACTACGGTTGTTGATGTACATCGCAGTGCTCACAACTTCGGCCCAAAAGTTGTAGGTGAGCCGAGCCGCGTGTAGCATGGAGCGCGTCCACCCAACGATGGTGCGCTTGGCGCATTCTGCTACGCCATTTTGCTGCGGCGACTATGGCGCGATGCGCTGCACCTTGATGTCTGCTGCTGCGAGGTAGTCCAGGAACTCCTTGCTCAGGTACTCTCCACCGCGGTCGTTGTATAGTGCCTTGATTTTCTTACTACTCTGGTTCTCTACCATGGCCTTGAACTTCTTTAACCTGTCAAAGCACAGGTCCTTAGAGGAAAGGAAGTACACAGTAGTGTAACGCTTGAAATGATCAATGAAAGTGAGAAAAGCCCTAGAGCCTCTTAAGCTGTGGATTTCCATCAGGCCACACAAGTCTGTGTGGACCAGCTCCAGCAGTTCCTTTGTGTGCTCCCTTGCTCCAAAGAACGCCTCACGATGCTGTTTCCCCTCCAAACAGCCGATGCACAACTGCTGCTCAAAGTTAGAGATGGTGGGCAAGTCACACACCATCTGCTTTGTTTGAAATTGCTGCAAGGTACGCATGCTAATGTGGCCGTAGTGCGCATGCCATATTTCACCATTTGTGGCCTGCACCACTGCTGCAAGACTCTGCTCGCGCAGGATCTTGGTCGCCGCGAGTAGGCAGTACATGTCGCCTTCCTTCGCCGATCTGGCCAACTCTTCTCCGGTTTCCTTGTCGAGGATGTAGCCATAGTCCTTGTCAAAGACGACTCAAAGTGGATACCGAGAGATGGTTGAACATAGATTATGCCATGGAACACTCCCAGTTCAATGCCACGCGGGGTCTCCAACCACATCTCCACAATCCCAATCCCCTCAGCATACACCTTACGATCATCACCAAGTATAATCAGACGGGGTGGAATGGAAAGCAGCTGTGTTAACCACTCCTTGTCGTGCATCACGCTCTTGGTACAACCTGAGTCCTACTACGCCAGATCCACCTTCTCCTTCTGTGACATGCCAGGCTTTGCTATTAAGAGGTGGTCGCGAACCTCTTTGGCCACGTTCATATTGCCCAAATGGCACACGCCGGTCTGGTTTTGCTGCTGCTGTTGCTGCTCCTGACGTTCCTGTGGCTGCTGCTGCTGTTGCTCTGGAGATTATTGCTTTTGCTGTTGCTACTGCTCCACCTTCTGGTCCCTCTTGAACTTGAAGCACTCTTTCTTGTAGTTCCCCATTTTCTGGTAATAGTAGCACTTAAGGCTGCACACCAAATCCTAGGATTCGTGAATACGATTCGTGAACCCGGATAAAGATTCGGATTCAGGGATCCAAATCCTTCATGAGGATTCAATTCGGGATTCGGAGTTCCTTTTCCCTATTGTTTCAACATGGAAACAGGGATTTATGTGGCATATTAGATGATTTTTATCTGCCATCACCCATAGGATTCAGAAGAGATTCGTGAATCTTACGGATTCGCCAATCCAGATTCGGATTCGTGAATCAAAGCCACACCTGGATTCGGATTCGTGAATCCGAATCCAATCTGGGATCCGGGAATCTTACCCGGTGTGCACCCTTAGTAGCACTTGCCCTTCTTGCCTCTTTTCCAGTAGCCTTGTCACTCACGTACTAAAGATGCCGGTTGGATATGGTATTGACAAGCAGCCTGTAAGCCTGCCTGTCCTTCTTCTTCCACTCCTTATGTGCCGGCACTGCAGTTGTAGATGAACTTGTATTTGCTGCACCTTTCTGTGGCGTCTTCCCCACCACCACCTCTGTTGCGGTGATGCATTTTGCCAGGGGCTTAGACCAACCAATGCTTCTTTAGTGTCTGCCTCTAGTGGACAACTCTGTGAGGAGTCTCAAAGGTAAGAACTATGCTCAATGACAGGCAACTGACAGGTTCTTATGGTCCTAGAGCCAACATCTAGTCTAGGCACGCAGTGGCTCCTTCGATGAGCCACTTTGGGAGCAATCAGGATTGCGTCATCCCCCCTTCCTACATGGCACTCCCTATGACGCTAGCCACCAGGAAGGACCTTGGAATGTTCTAAGATGTCTCTTAGAACCTTCCTGTCTCCCTTTTGGTCACAAAGAAAATTAGTCACCAGCGAGGGATTTGAGCCACTGACGTCTTGCTCGTCTATACCACAAGGAGTTGTCGTAGGTAGTATTTGCTGGCTATATCATCTAGATTGGACCAAGGGGTATTGCTCCAAAGGAGTTGTCCATGCCTTGTCCGTCCTGTATCGGTCCAAATATCAGCATGGACAAGGAGCATATCAGGTCAAGAATATTGTGTTGGAATTGGAGGAGAAAGGGAACCTTGGAGCAACAAATATGTTGGACTAACAAGACATCACTTGTGCTGAAGAATGGTTGTAGAATCACTCAAGATGATGGACTACATATAGAGCTAGAGCTTGGGCAAGTCAGCCCTCTCACAAGCCACACCACTTAGCCATGGAAGCTAAGGCTCACACATTAGAGTCCATAATCTCACACAGGAGAGGAAATCAGCCTAGCAATCAGGCTGACTACTCGAACATGACGTAGAGGGCTAGAAAATGCTCTCATGGCACACTCCTAGTGGTGACATAACCCACAATCCCATGGAGAATTTCCATGTGTCAATGGCTAGCACACAAGGATCTCACCTCACCTAAAAAGTAAGGAGAGGTACCTTTTTCCTAGTCAGCACACTCTGACAATGCAATCCAAGAATAAAAGACCTTTTTGGATATTTCTCCCATCAGGTCTTGACCCTGGACCCCTCGCCTTTTTCTTTTCTCAAGCTTACGCATGGAGCCATCGCCCATGGTCTCCTCGATATCGGCGGCTGATGATCCCCGGAACTTTGAAAATTCATATCTCTGCTCGCGCGGGATCTTGGTCGCTGCGAGCAGGCAGTACATGTCGCCTTCCTTTGCCGACCCTGGCCAATTCTTCTCCGGTTTCCTTGTTGAGGATGTAGCCATAGTCGTTGTCAAATACGACTCAAAGTGGATACTGAGAGAAGGCTGAACATAGATTATGCCATGGAAGACTCCTAGTTCAATGCCACGCGGGGTCTCCAACCACATCTCCACAATCCCAATCCCCTCAGCATACACCTTACGATCATCACCAAATACAATCAGACGGGGTGGAATGGAAAGTAGCTGTATTAACCACTCCTTGTCGTGCATCACCCTCTTGGTACACCCTGAGTCCTACTACGCCAGATCCACCTTCTCCTTCTGAGACATGTCAGACTTTGCTATGAAAAGGCGGTCGCGCACCTCTTTGGCCACGTTCATGTTGCCCAAATGGCACATGCCGGTCTGGTTTTGCTACTGCTGCTGCTGCTGCTGCTCCAGATGTTCCTGTGGCTGCTGCTGCTGTTGTTCTGGAGATTATTGCTTTTGCTGTTGCTGCTGCTCCACCTTCTGGTCCCTCTTGAACTTGAAGTAGTCTTTCTTGTAGTGCCCCTCTTTCTGGTAATAGTAGCACTTGCTTTTCTTCTTGCCTCTTTTGTAGTAGCCTTGTCACTCACGTACTGAAGATGCCGGTTGAATATGGTGTTGACAAGCAGCCTGTAAGCCTGCATGTCCTTCTTCTTCCACTCCTTATGTGCCGGCGCTGTAGTTGTAGATTAATTTGCATTTACTGCACCTTTCTGTGGCGTCTTCCCCGCCACCACCTCTGTTGCGGTGATGCCTTTTGCCAGGGGCTTAGACCAACCAATGCTTCTTTAGTGTCTGCCTCTGGTGGACAACTCTGTGAGGAGTCTCAAAGGTAAGAACTATGCTTAATGACAGGCAACTGACAGGTTCATATGACCATATGAACCAACATCTAGAGCCAACATCTAGTCTAGGCACGCAGTGGCTCCCTCGATGAGCCACTTTGGGGGCAATTTGGATTGCGTCATCCCCCCTTCCTATATGGCACTCCCTATGACGCTAGCCACCAGGAAGGACCTTGGAATGTTCTAAGATGTCTCTTAGAACCTTCATGTCTCCCTTTTGGTCACACAGAGAATTAGTCACCGGCAAGGGATTTGAGCCACTGACCTCTCGCTCGTCTTTACGACAAGGAGTTGTCGTAGGTAGTATTTGCTGGCTATATCATCCAGATTGGACCAAGGACTATTGCTCCAAAGGAGTCGTGTATGCCTTGTCCGTCCTTTATCGGTCCAAATATCAGCGATGGACAAGGAGCATATCAGGTCGAGAGTATTGTGTTGGAATTCGAGGAGAAAGGGAACCTTGGAGCAAAAAATATGTTGGACTAAAAAGACATCACTTGTGCTGAAGAATGGTTGTGGAATCACTCAAGATGATGGACTACATATAGAGCTAGAGCTTGGGCAAGTCAGCCCTCTCACAAGTCACACCACTTAGCCATGGAGGCTAAGGCTCACACATTAGAGTCCATAATCTCACACAGGAGAGGAAATCAGCCTAGCAATCAGGTTGATCACTCACACATGACGTAGAGGGCTAGAAAATGCTCTCATGGCACACTCCTAGTGGTGACATAACCCACAATCCCATGGAGAATTGCCATGTGTCAATGGCTAGCACACAAGGATCTCACCTCACCTAAAAAGTAAGGAGAGGTACCTTTTTCCTAGTCAGCACACTCTGACAAGGTAATCCAAGAATAAAAGACCTTTTTGGATATTTCTCCCATCAGGTCTTGACCCTGGACCCCTCGCCTGTTTCTTTTCTCAAGCTTACGCATGGAGCCATCGCCCATGGTCTCCTGGATATCGGCGGCCAATGACTCCCGGAACTTTGAAAATTCATATCTCCCAATCCGATTGTTGGATCGCATGAAACTTAGACCGAAGACATTTTGCCACTTGATCTTCCTAATGATGAAGTCGGTTCGAAGATTGAAGCACGCCTGTGGTAGTTTCGTGGAATTTGCTCCTGTGGACCTGAAACTGAGCCAGATGGCTCCTTTCTCAACCTTTCCTAGTCAGAGTGGGCTGAATCCACATACCTTCATGCAGAATTGCTGCTTCTCACGGCTCACTAGCTTGGTACAAAAATCAGCGACCTGCTTGCTGGTCGGAGTAAATTCCAGCTTGATAGCACCCTCTTGCACCATGTGTGTGATGAAGTAATATGCAATGTCAATGTGCTTGGTGGGTGCATGGTGCTCACGATTCTTGGCGAGTGCGATTGCGCTCTGGTTGTCGACGCGCACAGGAACTGGAACTGTTGTACTCCCAATCATCTCCACCATGAGATGCTAAAACCAAACTACTTCGTTGCCTCCAAAAGTTATATAGAGATACTCAGCTTCCGTGCTAGAGGTGGCTACCACAACTTGCCGCTTACTACACCAGCTGATGGCTCCACCATTCATAAGGAACACATGTCCAAGGATAGACGTACGGTCTTCAGGGTTTGAAGTCTTATCTATGTCTATGTAGCGATGATGTTGTTGTTATTGCCATTATAGAAGATGTCGATATGAATGGTTCCAGCAAGGTAGCGGAAGATCCATGTGCTAGCTCGCAGCGCTAATAGCCTGTGCGAGGTCCAACCTGCAACAATCAAGTACCTCAGACTGCCGACGCCGCTGAGCTCCATCCGCTTCTCCATTGAAGCTCACGAGGTACTGCCGCGTCTCCAGCGTGCCAAACCGTTGTAAGACATCCTTGATTTAGCGGCTCTGCTACAAAAAGAGGGAGGGTGATTTGCGGCCACGCCTGATCTAGATACCCAGTAAGTATGATGCCTCCTTGAGATCAGACATCTGAAAGCGCTCCTGCATGGCCTCCTTGAACTCCTATAGTGCAGACATGCTCTTTGAAAGAGGAGCATATCCTCCATATAGACGATGATGATGAGGACCTCATGACCATGCTACCAGCAAAAGACGCTGTAGTCACACTCACTACGCTCAAACCCCATGCACTGCAACGCCGCATCCAACTTCTGGTTCCAAGCACGCGACGCTTGCTTGAGGCCGTAACGTGACTTCTGTAGCTTGGAAACCAGGTGCTCTTGGCCATCCATAACGAACCCCTCCGGCTGCTCCATGTAAACATCCTCCTCTGGGACACCGTTCAGGAATGCCGTCTTGATGTCCATGTAGTAGACCTCAAAGTCCTCTACTGCTGCATAGGAAAGGAGTGTAAGCAGAGAGGCAAACTTTGCAACAGGAACAAAGATTTAAGTGTAGTAGATGCCTTCCTGCTGCGAGTAGCCCTTGGCGACCAGCCTTGCCTTGTACTTTTCGAGGTTGCCATCTACGCCCCTCTTCTTCTTGAACACCCATTTGCACTTGATCACCTTGCGTTAGGGTGGACACTCAATCAGCTCCCACGTATCGTTCTCGAGCTGCGACAATACCTCGTGTTGCACAGATTGCGTCCAATCCGCTACATTTGGTGTAGCCATGGCCTCGTTTTTTATGTCGGCTCATCAGAGTGTGCTCCACGTGTGACATTCATCTTGTCTGGTTTTCGAGCATCCAGAAATACTCGCGCTCACAACGCTTGTAGCTCACGCTGAGGAGGTACCTTTGACCAGGTGCTGGAGCGTTAGCAGGCGGCTAGCGGTTTCTGCAAAAACAATTGCTCCTGCTAATGGTTGTGCATCTTCTTCCTCTGCTTCTTCCGATGAGGCCACTATATTTTGTTGGTAAAAGAGCCATCCGACTCAGTTTCAGGTCCTCAGGAGCAAGTTCCAGGAAAGTACCAGATGCCTGCTCTGATCGTCCATTCGACTTCATCATTGGAAAGATCAGGTGGCGAAATGTCTACGGTCCAAATTTGAGGCCGATCCAACAGTCGGATAGGGAGATATGAATTTTCGAAGTTTTGAGGGTCATGGACCGCCGATATCCGGGTGACCATGGGCGATGGTTCCATGCCTGAGAAAAGAAAAAGGCAAGAGGTCCAGGGTCAAGACCTGATGGGAAAAATATCCAGAAAGGTCCTTGGTCTTTTAGGATTGCCTTGTCAGAGTGTGCTGACTAGGATAAAGGTACCTCTCCTTACTTTTTAGGTGAGGTGAGATCCTTGTGTACTAGCCATGGACACATGGCGATTCTCCATGGGTTTGTGGGTTATGTGACCACTAGGAGTGTGCCATGAGAGCATTCTCTAGCTCTCTAGGTCGTGTGTGAGTGGTCAGCCTGATTGCTAGGCTGATTTCCTCCCTTGTGTGAGATTATGGACTCTAGTGTGTGAGCCTTAGCCTCCATGGCTAAGTGGTGTGGCTTGTGAGAGGGCTGACTTGCCCAAGCTCTAGCTCTATATGTACTCCATCATTTTGAGTGATTCAACAACCATTCTTCAGCACAAGTGATGCCCTTCCAATCACACATGCTCGCTGCTCCAAGGCTCCCTCTCTCCTCCAGATCCAACAAGTCATCAGCTCCAAAGATGTGACCTTCCAGGAAGAGTCACACGGCAAGGGAGAACTGCTGGACCCAAAGAACTCTCCAAAACAGGGAGAGTGGATCGTGCTGCTGGAGGCGAGTGACACATCCCCGCCTTACTGGCGTTGGACGCCAGTGGCCGTAGACAGCGAGGCTGCCAATTCAGGGAGAGCGTCTGCTCAGGCTGAAGCGGAGTTGACATCTGACATCACGTCCAAGACATCCGAGGCCTCCTCGGAGGCAAGTGGCTCTTCCCTTCTACTAACCCCTCCTAGGGAAGCACAGCAGTAGCAACAGCACAAGCAGCCAGCACCAGCACCACTACGGCGTAGTGAGCGCCAAGCAAAGCCTGCAAAGCAGTATGACACGGGGAAGGCCGAGTGGACTCGCCTGAGCTGGTCGTGCCTTGCGCAGGGATAACCGGCTACCATCGCCGAAACTCTCTCGCAGCTGGACGTCGTTAAGTAAAAGGAGGCGATGGAGGCAAGCTCGCCTCCATCGAGGTGGGCGTGAAGTGGGTCGTACGCATCAAACGCAAACAAGACAATAGCATCGACAAGTTTAAGACAAGGATCCTCGCGAAGGGGTTCTCGTAGAGAGTAGGGTCTGAGTACGACGAGACCTACTCTCCAGTTGCATCCTTCCCCTCCATCCGCACCTTGCTGGCTGTGGCTGCGGCGCACAAAATGGAAATTCCTTAGTTGGACGTCAAGACCGCCTTCCTCTACGGGAAGCTTGACAAGGAGATACTAATGGAGGTGCCCAAGGGTGTCAAGGCAAACCCGGGCAGGTGTGTCGCATCATCAAGGTCCTCTACGGGCTGAAACTGTTGGGAAAGGAGCCATCCGGCTCAGTTTCAGGTCCACAGGAGCAAGTTCCAGGAAAGTACCAGATGCTTGCTCCGATCGTCAATCCGACTTCACCATTGGAAAGATCAGGTGGCAAAATATGTACGGTCCAAGTTTGAGGCAAATCCAACGGTCGGATTGGGAGATATGAATTTTCGTAGTTTCCGGGGTCATCGACCGCCGATATCCGGGTGACCATGGGCGATGGCTCCATGCCTTAGCCTGAGAAAAGAAAAAGGCAAGAGGTCCAGGGTCAAGACCTGATGGGAGAAATATCCAAAAAGGTCCTTGGTCTTAGGATTGCCTTGTCAGAGTGTGCTGACTAGGATAAAGGTACCTCTCCTTACTTTTTAGGTGAGGTGAGATCCTTGTGTGCTAGCCATGGACACATGGCGATTCTCCATGGGTTTGTGGGTTATGTGACCACTAGGAGTGTGCCATGAGAGCATTCTCCAGCTCTCTAGGTCGTGTGTGAGTGGTCAGCCTGATTGCTAGGCTGATTTCCTCCCTTGTGTGAGATTATGGACTCTAGTGTGTGAGCCTTAGCCTCCATGGCTAAGTGGTGTGGCTTGTGAGAGGGCTGACTTGCCCAAGCTCTAGCTCTATATGTACTCCANGGGAGAAATATCCAAAAAGGTCCTTGGTCTTAGGATTGCCTTGTCAGAGTGTGCTGACTAGGATAAAGGTACCTCTCCTTACTTTTTAGGTGAGGTGAGATCCTTGTGTGCTAGCCATGGACACATGGCGATTCTCCATGGGTTTGTGGGTTATGTGACCACTAGGAGTGTGCCATGAGAGCATTCTCCAGCTCTCTAGGTCGTGTGTGAGTGGTCAGCCTGATTGCTAGGCTTATTTCCTCCCTTGTGTGAGATTATGGACTCTAGTGTGTGAGCCTTAGCCTCCATGGCTAAGTGGTGTGGCTTGTGAGAGGGCTGACTTGCCCAAGCTCTAGCTCTATATGTACTCCATCATTTTGAGTGATTGAACAACCATTCTTCAGCACAAGTGATGCCCTTCCAATCACACATGGTCGCTGCTCCAAGGCACCCTCTCTCCTCCAGTTCCAACAGAAACAGCCCCAAAGGATCTGGTACAAGGAGATGGACAGCTTCATGGCTGGCCTTGGCTTCTTGCACTGCCACAACGAGCCCAGTGTGTATGTACATGCGGATGACCAGGGGCTGTTGTTGGTAGCGCTGTACGTGGATGACCTGATTCTTGCCTCTAACTCTATGAAGGCCCTCGAGGCCCTCAAAGTGAAGCTGCATGGGCGGTTTCAGATGAAGGACATGGACGAGCTGGAAAACTACTTGGGCATCGCCATACATCGCAACAGAGCTGCAGGCACCATCAAGCTCAACCAGACGAAGTACATCTCAGAGGTGCTTCGGCGCTATGGCATGGAAGACGCCAAGACCCTATTGCTTTGGGTGATGATCGGGTGGTGTATGCTGAGGGGATTGGGATTGTGGAGATGTGGTTGGAGATCCCGCGTGGCATTGAAGTGGGAGTTTTCCATGGCATGCTGTATGTACCTGATGCTGCGTTCAACCTTCTCTCAGTGTCCTCTCTCACCAACACAGGACTGCGCGTTGTTTTTGACGATGATTATGGCTACATCCTCGACAAGGAAACAGGAGAGGAGTTGGCCAAGTCGGTGAAGGAGGGCGACATGTACCGCCTACTGGGGGCGACCAAGATCCCGCGTGAGCAGAGTCTTGCAACAGTGGTGCAGGCGACAGATGGCGAGATCATGCATGCGCGCTACGGCCACATCGGCATGCGCGCCTTGCAGCAACTTCAAGCAAAGCAGATGGTGCGTGACCTGCCTACAATCTCTAACTTTGAGCATCAGTTGTACATCGGCTGTTTGGAGGGGAAGTAGCACCGGGAGGCGTTCTCTGGAGCAGGGGAGCGTGCGAGGAGGTGTTGGAGCTGGTCCATACGGACTTGTGTGGACCGATGCAGACCCAGAGCTTTGGAGGCTCTAGGTATTTCCTGACCTTCATTGATGATTTCAGCCGTTACATTGCTGTGTACTTCCTTCCTTCCAAGGACCAGTGCTTTGACAGGTTCAAGGAGTTCAAGGCCATGGTGGAGAACCAGACTAGCAAGAAGATCAAAGCGCTGCGCAGCGATCGCGGTGGAGAGTACCTGAGCAAGGAATTCCAGGACTACCTCGCAGCAGCTGGAATCAAGACGCAGCGTACCGCGCCGTACTCACCGCAGCAGAACGGTGTAGCAGAACGCGCCAGCCGTACCATTGTGGAGTCGGCGCGCTCCATGCTGCACGCGGCTCGACTGACCTACGACTTCTGGGCTGAAGCCATGAGCAATGCAGTCTACATCAAGAACCGTAGTCCAACTAAGGCGCTGGAGCAGATGACGCCGTACGAGGCATTGTAAAGCAAGAAACCGAGCATGGGTCATCTTCGAGCATTTGGCAGCATGGCACACATGCACGTACCCAAGGAGAAGGGGCAAAAATGGGACGCAAAGAGTGCGTAGATGCTAATGATTGGGTACGACGTGGCAAGCAAGGCCTATCGCCTCTACGAGAGGGATACAGGCCATGTCATCATCTCCAGGGATGTCGTCTTCAACGAGAGCAATCATCGGCACCAATATTGTGTGTGAAGAGGCAGCAGAACCAGCAGCTGACGAGACAGTGGGAGCAGAAATCCTTCTTGACCTTATCTCTCCTGATCCTTCCTCTACTGTGACAGTGGGAGAATCACTCTACTCTCCCATGTCTGATGCAGCAGATACCAGCAGCACCAGTTGTGCCAGCAGCACCGCGCCAGCCGCCCGCTAACGCTCCAGCACCAGGTTGCAGGTACCCTCTTAAGGTGCGTTACAAGCCTGGTGAGCGCGGCCATTTCTGGATGCTGCGGAAACCAGAACAGATGAATGTTGCAGTTGCAGCAGATTCATAGAGCCAACGTCATACAAGGAGGCCATGGCTGCACCGGATGCAGCAGATTGGACGCAAGCCGTGCAGCAAGAGATACAGTCGCAGCTGGACAACGGTACATGGGAGCTGACTGAGCGTCCACCTGGACGTAAGGTGATCAAGTGCAAGTGGGTGTTTAAGAAGAAGCGGGGAGTAGATGGTAACCTGGAAAAGTACAAGGCGAGGCTGGTCGCCAAGGGCTACTCGCAGCAAGAGGGCATCGACTACACAGAAACGTTTGCTCCTGTTGCAAAGTTTGCCTCTGTGCGCACGCTCCTCTCTTATGCAGCAGCTGAGGACTTCGAGGTTCACCACATGGATGTCAAGACGGCATTCTTGAATGGTGACTTGGAGGAGGAGATCTACATGGAGCAGCCAGATGGGTTCGTCATGGATGGCCAGGAGCACCTGGTTCACAAGCTGCAGAAGTCGCTGTACGGCTTCAAGCAAGCGTCGCGTGCTTGGAACCAGAAGTAGGATGCGGCGTTGCAGTGCATGGGGTTTGAGCGTAGCGAGTGTGACTACAGTGTGTATCACTGGCAGCATGAGCATGAGATCCTCATCATCATTGTCTATGTGGATAACATGCTCCTCCTTTCCAACAGCATGTGTGCACTGCAGGAGTTTAAGGAAGCCATGCAGGAGCGCTTCCAGATGTCTGATCTCGGGGAGGCATCATACTTCCTCGGTATCCAGATCACGCGTGATCGCAAGTCACGCTCTCTCTCGCTGCAGCAGAGCCGCTACATCAAGGATGTTTTGCAGCGGTTTGGCATGGCAGAGGCAAAACCCATCGGTACGCTGCTGGAGATGCAGCAGTACCTAGTGAGCTTTAATGGAGAAGCAAATGCAGCCGAGCGGCAGAAGTACCAGAGCGCCGTCGGCAGTCTCATGTACCTGATGGTGGCAACCAGGCCGGACCTCGCACAGGCTGTGAGCGCTGTGAGCCAGCACATGGCTAATCCCGGACCGGAGCACCAGAAGGCAGTGAAGCGGATCTTCCGCTACCTTGCTGGAACCATCAACATCGGCATCACCTACAACGGCAATGACAACAGCATCATCGGCTACACAGACGCCGATTGGGCTTCAAACCCTGAGGACCGCAAGTCCATCTCTGGACATGTGTTCCTCATGAATGGTGGGGCCATCAGCTGGTGCAGCAAGCGGCAGGTGGTCGTGGCCACCTCAAGCACGGAAGCTGAGTACGTCTCTCTCAGCTTTGGAGCCAAGGAAGCAGTTTGGCTTCAGCGTCTTATGGCAGAGATGAATGGGAGTGCAGCAGTTCCAGTTCCTGTGCGCGTCGACAACCAGAGCGCAATTGCACTCGCGAAGAACATTGATATCGCATATCATTTCATCAGGCACATGGTGCAGGAGGGTGCTATCAAGCTGGAGTTTACTCCAACGAGCAAGCAGGTCGCTGATTTCTGCACCAAGCCAGTGACCCGTGAGAAGCAGCAGTTCTGCATGAAGGCATGTGGACTCAGCCCACTCTGACTGCGGCAAAGTGGGAGATTGTTGGGAAAGGAGCCATCCGGCTCAGTTTCAGGTCCACAGGAGCAAGTTCCAGGAAAGTACCAGATGCCTGCTCCGATCGTCAATCCGACTTCATCGTTGAAAAGATCAGGTGGCAAAATGTATACGATCCAAGTTTGAGGCCGATCCAACGGTCGGATTGGGAGATATGAATTTTCAAAGTTTCGGGGGTCATGGACCGCCGATATCCGGGTGACCATGGGCGATGGCTCCATGCCTTAGCCTGAGAAAAGAAAAAGGCAAGAGGTCCAGGGTCAAGACCTGATGGGAGAAATATCCAAAAAGGTCCTTGGTCTTAGGATTGCCTTGTCAGAGTATGCTGACTAGGATAAAGGTACCTCTCCTTACTTTTTAGGTGATGTGAGATCCTTGTGTGCTAGCCATGGACACATGGCGATTCTCCATGGGTTTGTGGGTTATGTGACCACTAGGAGTGTGCCATGAGAGCATTCTCTAGCTCTCTAGGTCGTGTGTGAGAGGTCAGCCTGATTGCTAGGCTGATTTCCTCCCTTGTGTGAGATTATGGACTCTAGTGTGTGAGCCTTAGCCTCCATGGCTAAGTGGTGTGGCTTGTGAGAGGGCTTACTTGCCCAAGCTCTAGCTCTATATGTACTCCATCATTTTGAGTGATTGAACAACCATTCTTCAGCACAAGTGATGTCCTTCCAATCACACATGCTCGCTGCTCCAAGGCTCCCTCTCTCCTCCCGATCCAACAGGTTGGACTGCGGTACTTGATGTACACCGTAGTGCTCACTGCTTTGGCCCAAAAGTCGTAGGTGAGTCGAGCCGTGTGCAGCATGGAGCGCGCTGACGTAATGATGGTGCGGTTGGCACGATCTGCTACGCCGTTGTGCTGCAGGGAGTATGGTACGGTGGGCTCTGCCTTGATGCCTGCTGCTTCGACGTAGTCGTGCAACTCCTTGCTCAAGTACTCTTCACCGTGGACACCGTACAACGCCTTGATTTTCTTTCCAATCTGGTTCTCTACCATGGTCTTGAACTGTTTGAACCTTTCAAAGCACTGGTCCTTGGAGTTAAGGAAGTACACAGCAGTATAACGGCTGAAATCATCAATGAAGGAGAGAAAATACCTACAGCCTCCAAAGCTCTGGGTATGCATCGGGCCTCACAACTCCGTGTGGACCAGCTCCAACACCTCTTTCACGCGCTCTCCTGCTCTTGAGAACGCCTCGCGATGTTGCTTCCCCTCCAAATAGCTGATGCACAACTGCTACTCAAAGTTAGAGATGGAGGGCAAGTCACGCACCATCTGCTTTGTTTGAATTTGCTGCAAGGCCCGCATGCTGATGTGGCTATAGCGCGCATGGCAGATTTTGCCATCTGTGGCTACACAAGTGCTGCAAGACTCTGCTCACGCGGGATCTTGGTCGCCCCCAATGGGCGGTACATGTCACCTTCCTTCACCGACCTGGCCAACTCCTCTCCTATTTCCTTGTCGAGGATGTAGCCATAGTCGTCATCAAAGACGACGATCAGTCCTGTGTTGGTGAGAGAGGACACAAAGGGAAGGTTGAACGCAACATCAGGTACTCTCCCACTTCAAAGCCACGCGGGGTCTCCAACCACATCTCCACAATCCCAATCCCCTCAACATACACCACCCAATCATCACCCAAAGCCATCGGTCGGGGGGGAATGAAGAGCAGCTGCGTAAGCCACTCTTTATGGTGTGTCAGACTCTTGGTACAGCCTGAGTCCTACCATGCAAGATCCGCACTTTCCTTCTACGACATGTCAGACTTCGCCATGAAGAAGTCGTCGCCCATCTCCTTGGCCACGTTCATGTTACCAAAATGACACACGCTTGTCAGGTTCTGCTGCTGCTGCTGCTGACGTTGCTACGATTGTTGCTGCTCTTACTGTGGAGATTGCTGCTTTTGCTGCTGCTGCTACTGGTCCTTCTCGTCTCTCTTGAACTTGAAACACTCTTTCTTGTAGCGCCCCTCTTTCTGGCAATAGTGGCACTTGCTCTTCTTCTTGCCTCTCTCTTGTCCCGACTACTACTACTGCTGGTTGCGTGAGTCCATGGCTATGAAAGCTGCTTCATTGCTGCTGCTGCCGCCATTGCGCTTTGCTGCAGTACGACGCAATTCTACCTATACTAGGTTCTTGTAGATGATGTCGAGGTCGAGAGTCGGCTGGCATTCTAAGATCTCTCACATCGTGTCATAGCTCGTGGGAGTCCCCTCACCAAGAGGAGGATGAAGCACGTGTCTTCCACAGGATAGGGTGCCGCTTCAGCTGCTTGGCCAGCTCCTTTGCCTTGTCCATATTGGATCTTGAGGAGAGAGGGAGCCTTGGAGCAGCGAGCATGTGTGATTGGAAGGGCATCACTTGTGCTACAGAATGGTTGTTGAATCACTCAAAATGATAGAGTACATATAGAGCTAGAGCTTGGGCAAGTCAGCCCTCTCACAAGCCACACCTCTTAGCCATGGAGGCTAAGGTTCACACACTAGAGTCCATAATCTCACACAAGGGAGGAAATCAGCCTACCAATCAGAGTGACCACTCACACACGACCTAAAGAGCTAGAAAATGCTCTCATGGCACACTTCTAGTGGTCACATAACCCACAAACCCATGGAGAATCGCCATATGTCCATGGCTAACACACAAGGATCTCACCTCACCTAAAAAGTAAGGAGAGGTACCTTTATCCTAGTCAGCACACTCTGACAAGGCAATCGTAAGACCAAGGACCTTTTTTGATATTTCTCCCATCAGGTCTTGACCCTGGACCTCTTGCCTTTTCTTTTCTCAGGCTAAGGCATGGAGCCATCACCCATGCCCACCCACTGATCGACGGTCCATGACCCCGAAACTTCGAAAATTCATAGCTCCCAATCCGACCGTTGGATCGGCCTCAAACTTGGACCGCAAACATTTTGCCACCTCATCTTTCAAATGATGAAGTCGGATTGACGATCGGAGCAAGCATCTGGTACTTTCCTGGAACTTGCTCCTATGGACCTGAAACTGAGCCAGATGGCTCTTTTTCCAACAGTCCAAATACGGCTCCATCCCTTCGCCACCCTCCATTTTCAACGCCTTCCTCTTCTCCTCCAAAAGCATGAGGAACTCCGGATCCTTGTTCTCATACTTCTTGCACAACGTGTCCCATCCCTCCTTTTCAGTAGACCGCTTACTCACCTACTGAATATGCGGGTTGGAGATGGTGTTGACAAGCAGCCTGTAGGCCTGCCTGTCCTTCTTCTTCCACTCCTCATATGCGGCTGCTATAATTGTAGATGAACTTGCATCTGCTATACCCTTTATGGCGTCTTCCCCGCCACAACCTTCAGTACTGTGATGCCTTTTGCCTGTGGAGGCAGAGCGTGCTTGTCACCGCTCACCACCTCCCACAAGCCCCTCTCCTCCAAAAGGAGGCGAGTACGGATCTTTAAAAACGTGAATTTAACGTGTCCTTCCAGCCTCTCCAAGGGCCTGGCTGCTGTTGACACGCCTGCTACTGCCATTTGAGCTTTGGTGATGCTCAGCGCTGCCCTTGAGTGGCGGCACTACCCTTGCTTCTACTGCTGCTTCTGCCAGAAATCCATCTCACAGAAAATTAAGAGTGGAGGCCAGCAAACAAGGAATTTTGAAAAACTGAGCCCATCCCTAGAAAACTCAGCTTATATCCTTTGAGATCGTCCCATAAAACAAGGTCATCAAAAGAAGAATTTCCGAGATATTCCATCTGAAAACAGGGTTTTATGCTGCTCTTACTCCAGCTCACATGAGCAAGCTTGTAAACGGCGTTTGGTTCAGACTTACTCTTGGAATGCAAATATATTTCACCAATAGAAAGCTGAGGAAAAATACTTTGATTTGTATGTGCTACGTTTTAAATTTCATAAAGAAACAAGAGAGATTTGGTCATCACAAAGTGATAGTCTTACTCAGAGAGAAGAGTATACCCTTGGCCGACCTTGTTTTGGGCATAACTCTCTATCCAACCGTTACATTGTTCCGATCTTGGTCTAGTTAGAAAGCTTGCCTTTGTCACTTGAAGATTTTGTTGGAGATCGTGAAATTTAGTGAAGATTACACCCCAACCTGTTACTCTCTAAGCCACATCCTGTGATGGCTGAAAGTGGCAGAAATTGGCTCTGATACCAGGTGTTGGAACTGGAGAAGAGAGGGAGCCTTGGAGCAACGAGTATGTGGGACTGAAAAGGCATCACTTGTGCTCAAGAATGGTTGTTGAATCACTCAAAATGATGGAGTACATATAGAGCTAGAGCTCAAGCAAATCAGCCTTCTCACAATCCACACCATTTAGCCATGGAGGATAAGGCTCGTACACTAGAGTCCATAATCTCACACAAGAGAAGAAATCAGCCTAGCAATCAGGTTGACCACTCAGACATGACCTAGAGAGCTAGGAATTCCTCTTATGGCACACTCTTTGTGGTCACATAACCCACAATCCCATGGAGAATCACCATGTGTCCATGGTTAGCACACAAGGATCTCAACTCACCTAAAAAGTAAGGAGAGTTACCTTTATCCTAGTCAGCACACTCTGACAAGGCAATCCTAAGACCAAGGACCTTTTTGGATATTTCTCCCATCAGATCTTGACCCTGGACCTCTTGCCTTTTTGGATATTTTTCCCATCAGGTTGAACGCAGCATCAGGCACATACAGCACGCCATGGAACACTCCCACTTCAATGCCACGCGGGGTCTCCAACCACATCTCCACAATCCCAATCCCCTCAGCATACACCACCCGATCATCACCCAAAGCAATCGGACGGGGGGGAATGGAGAGCAGCTACGTGAACCACTCCTTGTGGTGCGTCAGACTCTTGGTACACCCCGAGTCCTTGTACCACGCCAGATCCGCCTTTTCCTTCTGCGACATGTCAGACTTTGCCATGAAGAGGCGGTCGCGCACCTCCTTGGCGACATTCATGTTGCCAAAATGGCGCACGCCAGTCTGGTTCTGCTGATGCTGCTGCTGCTGGCGTTGCTGTGACTGCTGCTGCTGTTGCTGTGGAGATTGCTGCCTTTGCTGCTGCTGCTGCTGTTCCTTCTGGTCCCTCTTGAACTTGAAGTACTCTTTCTTGTAGTGCCCCTCTTTCTGGCAATAGTGGCACTTGCCCTTCTTCTTGCCTCTCTGCAGCCCGGACTGCTGCTGGTTGCGTGAGCCCATGGCCATGAAAGCTGCTTCACTGCTGCTGCTGCCGCCATTGCGCTTTGCTGCATTGAGACGCAGTTCCACCTGCACCAAGTGCGTGCAGATGAAGTCGAGGTCGAGAGTCGGCTGGCACTCCAACGTCTCTCGCACCGTGTCGTACCTGGTTGGGAGTCCCCTCAGCAAGAGGAGGATGAAGCGCGTCTCTTCCACAGGGTTGCCGGCCGCTCTCAGCTGCTTCGCCAGCTCCTTGGCCCTGTCCAGATACGCCTCCATCCCTTCACCACCCTGCATTTTCAGCGCCATCATCCTTTCCTCCAAAAGCATGAGGAATGCAGGATCCTTGCTCTCATACTCCTTGCACAACGTGTCCCACCCCTCCTTTGCAGTAGCCTTGTCACTCACGTACTGAAGATGTGGATTGGAGATGGTGTTGACAAGCAACCTGTAGGCCTGCCTATCCTTCTTCCACTCCTCATACGTCGCTGGTACAGCAGCAGAAGAACCCGCATCAGCTGCACCCTTTTGCGGCGTCTTCCCCGCCACCACCTGCGCTGCGGTGATGCCTTTTGCCTGTGGAACTGGAGCCGGCTCGTCGCCGCTCACCACCTCCCACAAGCCCCTCTCCTCCAAAAGGAGGCGGGTACGGATCTTCCAAAACGTGAAGTTGGCGCNTCCCTCCAGCCTCTCCAAAGGCTGGGCTGCTGTCACAACGCCAGCTGCTGCCATTTTGAGCCTTGGTGATGCTCAGCGCTGCCCTTGGATGGCGGTGCTACCCCTGCTTCTGCTGCTGCTTCTGCCAGAAATCTGTCTGACAGAAAATAGACTGTAGATGCCAGAAGACTGGGAATTTAAAAAAACTAAGCCCACCACTGGAAAATTCAGCTCAAAACCTTTCAGATCGACCCATAAAACAGGGTCATGAACAGGGGATTGCAAAAGATATGCCTTCTTGAAAACAGGGTATGCTTCTGCTCCTACTCCGACTCAGACCAGCCAGCTTGTAAACGGCGTTTCTCCCAAACGTACCAATGGAATGCAAATATTTTTGTACCAATTGAAAGCTTAGGAAAAGTACTACAATTCGCATGTGCCACTTTTTAAATTTGACAAAGAAACGAGAGAGTTATGGTCATCACAAGGCGACAGTCTTACTCATAGAGAAGAGTGTAGCCCTGGCCGACCTCGTTTTGAGCATAACTCTCAATCCGATCGTTGGATCTTCGCGATCTTGGGCTCGTTGGAAATCTTGTCTCTTCAACTTGTAGATTTTGTGGTCGATTGTCAAATCTGGTGAAGGTTTCACCCCAGCCCGTCACTCTCAAAGTGACGGCCTGTGCTGGCTGAAAGTGGCAAAACTTGGCTCTGATACCAAAATGTTGGATCTGGAGGAGAGAGGGAGCCTTGGAGCAGCGAGCATGTGTGATTAGAAGGGCATCACTTGTGCTGAAGAATGGTTGTTCAATCACTCAAAATGATGGAGTACATATAGAGCTAGAGCTTGGGCAAGTCAGCCCTCTCACAAGCCACACCACTTAGCCATGGAGGCTAAGGCTCACACACTAGAGTCCATAATCTCACACAAGGGAGGAAATCAGCCTAGCAATCAGACTGACCACTCATACACGACCTAGAGAGCTAGAGAATGCTCTCATGGCACACTCCTAGTGGTCACATAACCCTCAAACCCATGGAGAATCGCCATGTGTCCATGGCTAGCACACAAGGATATCACCTCACCTAAAAAGTAAGTAGAGGTACCTTTATCCTAGTCAGCACACTCTGACAAGGCAATCCTAAGACCAAGGACCTTTTTGGATATTTCTCCCATCAGGTCTTGACCCTGGACCTCTTGCCTTTTTCTTTTCTCAGGCTAAGGCATGGAGCCATCGCCCATGGTCCCCCGGATATCGGCGGTCCATGACCCCAGAAACTTCGAAAATTCATATCTCCCAATCCGACCGTTGGATCGGCCTCAAACTTGGACCGTACACATTTTGCCACCGGATCTTTTCAACTATGAATTCGGATTGACGATCGGAGCAGGCATTTGGTACTTCCCTGGAACTTGCTCCTGTGGACCTGAAATTGAGCCGGATGGCTCCTTTCTCAACACTAAAAGCCAATACACAATTGGTGCTCAAAAGCTAGAAATGGTCGACAAGTCATGCATCATCTACTTTGTTTGAAGTTGCTCGAAGCGCGCATGCTAATGTTGCGTAGCGCACATATAAGAATTTGCCATCGGTCGCCTGGATAACTGCTTCAAGAGGGAGCCTTGGAGCACTAAACATATGGGGCTGGAAGGGCATCACTTGTACTGAATAATGGTTCAATCACTCAAAATGATGGATTACATATAGACCTAGAGCTTGGGAAAGTCAGTACTTTCACAAGCCACACCACTTAGCCATGCACGCTAAGGCTCACACACTAAAGACCATATTCTCACATAAGAGAGGAAATGAGCCTAGTAATCAGGCTCAGCAGTAACACACGACCTATAGAGTTAGGAAATGCTCTCATGGTACACTCCTAGTGGTCACATAACCCACTATCCCATGGAGAATCGCCATGTGTCCATGGTTAGCACATAAGGATCTCACTTCACCTAAAAAGTAAGGAGAGGCACCTTTTTCCTAATCAGCACACTCTGACAACGCAACCTAAGAATGTAGGACCTTTTTAGATATTTCTGCCATCAGGTCTTGACCTTGGACCCGTTGCCTTTTTCTTCTCTTAGGCTGAGGCATAAAGCCAACGCTCATGGTCACCCAGATATTGGCGGTCGATGACCCCAAAAACTATGAAAATTCATATCTCCCAATCCGATTGTTGGATGGACCTAACACTTGGACCGTAGGCATTTTGCCATCTCCTCTTTCTAATGAAGAGGTCAGATTGACAATCGAAGCAAGCATTTGGTAGTTTCCTGGAACTTGCTCCTGTGGACCCGAAACTGAGCCGGATGGCTCCTTTCCCAACAATCTCCTGCTTTGCGGTAGTCAGACTTGACTGCATGCACAGGCCTTCATGCAGAACACGTCACTAGCTTGGTGCACAAATCAGCGACCTGCTTGTTGGTTGGAGTAAACTCCAGTTTGATAACATCCTCCTACACCATGTGCCTGATGAAGTGATATGCGATGTCAATGTGCTTGGTGCATGCATGGAGCTCAGGATTCTTGGCGACTGCGATTGCGCTCTGGTCGTCGACGCGCACTGAAACTAAAACTGCTCTACTCCCAATCATCTGTGCCATGAGAAGCTGAAGCAAAATTTCTTCCTTGGTTCCAAAGCTGAGAGAGATGTACTAAGCTTCCGTACTTGAGGTGGCCACGACCACCTGTTGCTTACTGCACCAGCTCATGGCCCCACCTTTCATGAGGAGCACATCTCCAGAGATGGATTTACGGTCCTCAGGGTTTGAAACCCAATCTGCGTCTGTATAGCCGATGATGTTGTTGTCGTTGTTGTTGTAGGTGAAGCCGATATTGATGGTTCCAGCAAGGTAGGCAAAAATACGCTTTACTGCCTTCTGGTTCTCAGGTCCGAGACTAGCCATGTAATCGCCCACAGCACCTACAGCTTGTGCGAGGTCCGGCCTGGTTGCCACCATCAGGTACATGAGACTCCCGATGGTGCTTTTCTACTTCTGCCGCTCAACTGCATCTGCTTCTCCATTTAAGCTCACGAGGTACTACCGCGTCTCCAGCGGCGTACCCATGGATTTTGCCTCTGCCATGCCGAACCACTGAAAGACAACCTTGATATAGCGGCTCTACTACATGGAGAAAGAGCATGTTTTGCGGTCTTGCGTGATGTGAATGCCGAGGAAGTATGGCGTCCCCCCGAGGAGGCCATGCAAGAGCGCTTATGCATGGCCTCCTTGAACTACTGCAGTACGGACATGTTGGAAAGGAGGAGCATGTCATCCACATAGACGATGATGATGACCAACTCCTGACCATGGTGCCAGCAATAGACGATGTAGTCACACTCGCTGCGCTCAAACCCCATGCACTGCAACGCCACATCCAACTTCTGGTTCCAAACAGGCAACGCTTGCTTGAGGCCGTACAACGACTTCTGCAACTTACAAACTAGGTACTCCTGGCCATCCATGACGAACCCCTCCGGCTGCTCTATGTAAATCTCCTCCTCTAGGTCAGGAACGTCGTCTTGACGTCTATGTGATTGACCTCAAAGTCCTATGCAGTAGCATAGGAAAAGAGCGTACGCACAGAGGCAAACTTGGCAACAGGGGCAAAGGTTTCTGTGTAATCGATGCCCTCGTGCTGCAAGTAGCCCTTGGCAACCAAACTCACCTTGTACTTTTCCAGGTTGCCATATGTTTCTCGCTTCTTCTTGAACACCCACTTGCACCTCATCACCTTACATCCAGGTGGACGCTCAGTCAGCGAGCCGTTGTCGAGCTGGGACTGTATCTCCTATTGTACAGCTTGTGCTCAATCTGCTACATCTGGTACAGTCATGACCTCCTTGTACAACGTCGGCTCATCAGTGTCTGTTACAACTGCAATGTTCATCTCGTTTGGTTTATGGAGCATCCAGATATGCGCGCGCTCACCAGGCTTGTAGCGCACCCTGAGAGGGTACCTTCGACTTGGTACTAGAGCGTTAGCACGCGGCTGGCGCGGTACTGCTGGCAAAACTCCTCCTGTTGATGGTGGTGCATCTTCTTCCTATGCTTCTGCCGATGAGGCACCTATATCTAGTACATCAGACATGGGAGGGTAGACTGAATCTTCCATTGTCACAATGGAGAAGGGATCATGAGAGACTGGGTCAGGAAGGATATCTACTCCCATTGCCTTGTCAGCTGCTGCTTCTGTTGTCTCCTCACAGACAATATTGGTGCCGATGACATCGCTCTTGTTTAAAACGATATCCCTACAGATGATGATGTGGTCAATACCACTCTCGTAGATGCGATACGCCTTGCTTCCCACATCATACCCAATCATCAGCATCTGTACGCTCTTTGCGTCCCATTTCTGCCGCTTCTCCTTCGGCACGTGTTTGTGTGCCAAGGTGCTAAACGCGCGAAGATGACCCACGCTCGGCTTCTTGCCAAACCATGCTTCGTATGGCGTCATGTGCTCAAGGATGTTGGTTGGACTTCGGTTCTTGATGTATACTACGGTGCTCACTACTTCGGCCCGAAAGTCATACGTGAGTCGAGTTTCATGTAGCATGGAGCGCGCCGAGTGAACGATGGTGCGGTTGGCGTTTTCTGTTACGCCGTTCTAATACGGCAACTATGGCGTGGTGCGCTGCGCCTTGATGCCTGTTGCTGCGAGGTAGTCCTAGAACTCCTTCCATAGGTACTCTCCACCGCGGTCACTGCGCAACACCTTTATTTTCTTGCCGGACTGGCTCTCCACCATGGCCTTGAATTCCTTGAACTTCTCAAAGCAGTGGTCCTTGGAGGAAAGGAAGTATACCACTGTGTAACGGCTGAAATCATCAATGAAGGAGAGAAAAAACCCAGAGCCTCCAAAGCTCTGGGTCTGCATCACGCTATACAAGTCGATGTGGACCAGCTCCTGCACCTCCTTCACGCGTTCCCCTGCTCCCAAGAATGACTCGCGATACTGTTCCCCTCCAAAAAGCCGATGAATGACTACTCCTCAAAGCTAGAGATGGTGGGCAAGTCACGCACCATCTTCTTCCTTTGAAGTTGTTACAAGGCGCGCATGTCGATGTGGCCGTAGCCCGCATGCCAGATTACACCATCTGTGGCCTGTACTACTGCTGCAAGATGATATATCTCGCCTTCCTTCTCCAAGTTGGCAAACTCTTCTCCTGTTTCCTTGTTAAGGATGTAGCCATAGTCGTCCTCAAAGACAACTCGCACTCCTATGTTTGTGACAGAGGATACTAAGAGAAGATGGAACGCAGCATTAGGTACATATAGCACGCTATGGAACACTCTTACTTCAAAGCAATCAGACGGGGGGAAATGGAGAGGAGCTGCGTAAACTATTCCTTGTGGTGCGTCAGACTCTAGATCCCCGTTTTCCTTCCGCAACATGTCAGACTTTGCCTTGAAAATCCGATCGCTCACCTCCTTGGCCACATTCATGTTGCAAAAATGGCAAACGCCAAACTGGTTCTACTGCTGCTGCTCGTGCTGACGTTGTTGTGACTGCTGCTGCTGTTCAAGTGGAGATTGTTGCTTTTGCTTTTGTTGGTGCTGCTCCTTCTGGTCCCTCTTGAACTTGAAGCACTCTTTATTGTAGTGCCCTTCTTTTGGGTAATAGTGGCACTTACCTTTCTTCTTGCCTCTGTGCTGTGCGGACTTCTGCTGGTTGCTGTCGGAAAAGGAGCCATCTGGCTCAGTTTCAGGTCCACAGGAGCAAGTTCTAGGAGAGTACCAGATGCCTACTCCGATGGTCAAGCAAACTTCATCATTGGGAAGATCGCGTGGCAAAATGTCTACGGTCCAAGTTTGAGGTCGATCCAACTGTTGGATTGTGAGATATGAATTTTCGAAGTTTTTGGGCTCATCGACCGCCGATATCCGGGTGACCATGTGTGATGGCTCCATGCCTTAGCCTGAGAAAAGAAAAAGGCAAGAGGTCCAGGGTCAAGACCTGATGGGAGAAATATCCAAAAAGGTCCTAGATTCTTGGGTTGCCTTGTCAGAGTGTGCTGACTAGGAAAAAGGTACCTCCTTTTTCCTTACGTTTTAGGTGAGGTGAGATCCTTGTGTGCTAACCATGGACACATGGCGATTCTCCATGAGATTGTGGATTATGTGACCACTAGGAGTGTGCCATGAGAGCATTTTCTAGCTCTCTAGGTCGTGTGTGAATGGTCAGCCTGATTGCTAGGCTGATTTCCTCCCTTGTGTGAGATTATGGACTCTAGTGTGTGAGCCTTAGCCTCCATGGCTAAGTGGTGTGGCTTGTGAGAGGGCTGACTTGCCCAAGCTCTAGCTCTATATGTACTCCATCATTTTGAGTGATTGANAAAGGTACCTCTCCTTACTTTTTAGGTGAGGTGAGATCCTTGTGTGCTAGCCATGGACACATGGCGATTCTCCATGGGATTGTGGGTTATGTGACCACTAGGAGTGTGCCATGAGAGCATTTTCTAGCTCTCTAGGTCGTGTGTGAATGGTCAGCCTGATTGCTAGGCTGATTTCCTCCCTTGTGTGAGATTATGGACTCTAGTGTGTGAGCCTTAGCCTCCATGTCTAAGTGGTGTGGCTTGTGAGAGGGATGACTTGCCCAAGCTCTAGCTCTATATGTACTCCATCATTTTGAGTGATTGAACAACCATTCTTCAGCACAACTGATGCCGTTCCAGTCCCACATGCTCGCTGCTCCAAAGCTCTCTCTCTCCTCCGGTTCCAAGATTTAATATCAGAGCCAAGTTCTGCCACCTTCAGCCAGCACAGGCCGTCACTTTGAGAGTGACATGTTGGGAGGAAACCTTCACAAAATTTGACAATCAACCACAAGATCATCAAGTTCTACAGACAAGCCTTTGAACGAGCCCAAGATCACGAAGATCCAACGGTCCGATTGAGAGTGAGGCTCAAAACAAGGTCGGCCAGGGTTACACTCTTCCCTCTGAGTAAGACTATCGCCTTGTGATGACCATAACTGTCTTGTTTCTTTGTCAAATTTAAAACGTAGCACATACGAATTGAAGTATTTTTCCTAAGCTTTCCATTGGTGTAAAACTATTTGTATTCCATAGGTTTATTTGGGAGTAATGCCGTTTACAAGCTGGCTGGTGTGAGCTGGAGTGGGAGCAGAAGCATAGCATGTTTTCAAAAGGGCATATCTCTGAAAATCCCCTGTTGATGACCCTGTTTTATGGGTCGATCTGAAAGGTTTTGAGCTGCGTTTTCCAGTGGTGGACTCAGTTCTTCAACATTCCCAGACTGCTGGCCTCTACAGTCCATTTTCTGTCAGACAGATATTTGGCTGAAGTAGCATCAGAAGCAGGGGTAGCGCTGCCACTCAAGGGAAGCGCTGAGCATCACCAAGGCTCAAAATGGCAGCAAGAGGCGTGGTAACAGTAGCCCAGCCCTTGGAGAGGCTGGAAAAACGCGCCAACTTCACGTTTTCGAAGATCCGTATCTGCCTCCTTTTGAAGGAGAGGGGCTTGTAAGAAGTGGTGAGCGACGACGAGCGCGCTCCGCCTCCACAGGGAAAAGGCATCACCGCAGCAGAGGTGGTGGCGTGGAAGACGCCCCATAAAGGTGCAGCAGGTGCAAGTTCATCTACAACTGCAGCAGCGGCATATGAGGAGTGGAAGAAGAAGGACAGGCATGCCTACAGGCTGCTTGTCAATACCATCTCCAACCCGCATGTTCAGTACGTGAGTGACAAGACTACTGCAAAAGAGGGGTGGAACACGTTGTGCAAGAAGTATGAGAGCAAGGATCCTGCATTCCTCATGCTTTTGGAGGAGAAGATGGCGTTGAAAATGGAGGGTGGCGAGGGGATGGAGGCGTACTTGGACACGGCAAAGGAGTTGGCGAAGCAGTAGAAAGCGGCCGGCAATTGTGTGGAAGACACGCGCTTCGTCCTCCTCTTGCTGAGGGGACTCCCAACGAGCTATGATACTATGCGAGAGACGTTGGAGTGCCAGCCGACTCTCGACCTCGACTTCATCTGCACGCACCTGGTGTACGTGGAACTGCGTTGCAATGCAGCAAAGTGCAATGGCAGCAGCAGCAGCAGTGAAGCAACTTTCATGGCCATGGGCTCACGCAACCAGCAGCAGCAGCAGTCCGCACAGCAGAGAGGCAAGAAGAAAGGCAAGTGCCACTATTGCCAAAAATAGGAGCACTATAAGAAAGAGTGCTTCAAGTTCAAGAGGTACCAAAAGGAGCAGCAGCAGCAAAAGCAACAATCTCCACAGCAACAGCAGTAGCAGTCGCAACAATGTCCGTAGCAGCAGCAACAACAACAGCAGAACGAGACTGGCGTGCGCCATGTTGGCAATATGAACGTCGCCAAGGAGGTGCGCGACCGCCTCTTCATGGCGAAATCTGCCATATCGCAGAAGGGAAAAGCGGATCTGGCATGGTACAAGGACTCGGGGTGTACCAAGAGTCTGACGTACCACAAGGAGTGGTTCACGCAGCTGCTCTCCATTCCTCCCCGTCTGATTGCTTTGGGTGATGATCGGGTGGTGTATGCTGAGGGGATTGGGATTGTGGAGATGTGGTTGGAGACCCCGCGTGGCATTGAAGTGGGAGTGTTCTATGGCGTCCTATATGTGCCTGATGCTGCGTTCAACCTTCTCTTAGTGTCCTCTCTCACCAACACAGGACTGCGCGTCATCTTTAACGATGATTATGGCTACATCCTCAACAAGGAAACAGGAGAGGAGTTGGCCAACTCGGTGAAAGAAGGCGATATGTACCGCCTGTTGGGGCGACCAAGATCCCGCGTGAGCAGTACCTTGCAGCAGTGGTGCAGGCCACCGATGGGAAAATCTGGCATGCGCGCTACGGCCACACCGGCATGCGCACCTTACAGCAACTCTAAACGAAGCAGATGGTGCGTGAGTTGCCCACCATCTCTAACTTCGAGCAGTAGTTGTGCATCGGCTGTTTTGAGGGGAAGCAGCATCGCGAGGCGTTGTCTGGAGCAAGAGAGCACGCGAAGGAGGTGCTAGAGCTGGTCCATTCAGACTTGTGTGGCCCGATGCAGACCTAGAGCTTTGGTGGCTCCAGGTATGCTCTCACCTTCATTGATGATGTCAGCCGTTACACTGCTGTGTACTTCATTTACTCCAAAGACCAGTGCTTTGACAGGTTCAAGGATTTCAAGGCCATGGTGGAGAACCAGACTGGTATGAAAATCAAGACACTGTGCAGCGACCACAGTGGAGAGTACCTGAGCAAAGAGTTCCAGGACTACCTCACAGCAGCATGCATCAAGGTACAGCGCAGCGCGCCATATTTGCCGCAGCAGAACGGCATAGCAGAACGCGCCAACCGCACCATCGTTGAGTCAGCGCGCTCCATGTTGCACGCGGCTCGGCTCACCTATGACATTTAGGCGGAAGCAGTAAGCACTACGGTGTACATTTAGAACTGCAGTCCAACCAAGGCCCTGGAGCAGATGACGCCGTACGAGGCGTGGTTCAATAAGAAGCCGAGCGTGTGTCATCTTCGCGCATTTGGCAGCTTGGCGCACATGCACGTGCCAAAGGAGAAGCGGCAAAAGTGGGACGCAAAGAGTGCGCAGATGCTAATAATTGGCTACAACGTAGCAAGCAAGGCCTATCGCCTCTACGAGAGGGATACAGGCCACGTCATCATCTCCATGGATGTCATCTTCAACGAGAGGAACGTCATCAGCACCAACATTGTCTGTAAAGAGGTAGCAAAACCAGCAGTTGACGAAACACCGGGAGGAAAAATCCTTCCTGACCCAGTCTCTCCCAATCCTTCCTCTACTGTGACAGTGGGAGAATCACTCTACTCTCCCATGTCTGATGCAGTAGATACAACAGCCTCATCGGCTGAAGTAGAGGAGGGAGATGTAGTACCACCAGCAGAAGCAGTTGTGCCAGCAGCACCGCGCCAACCGCCCGCTAACGCTCTAGTACCAGGTCGCAGGAACTCCTTTAGGATGCGTTACAAGCCTGGTGAGCGCGGCCATTTCTGGATGCTGCAGAAACCAGAACAGATGAACGTCGCAGTTGTAGCAGATTCAGATGAGCCAACGTCATACAAGGAGGCCATGGCTGCACCGGATGCAGCAGATTGGGCGCAAGCCATATAGCAGGAGATACAGTCTCAACTCGACAACGGCATGTGGGAGCTGACTGAGCGTCCACTTGGACTTAAGGTCATCAAGTGCAAGTGGGTCTTCAAGAAGAAGCGGGGAGCAAATGGTAACCTGGAAAAGTACAAGGCGAGGCTGGTCGCCAGGGGCTACTCGCAGCAAGAGGGCATCGACTACACAGAAACGTTTGCTCCTGTTGCAAAGTTTACCTCTGTGCGCACGCTTCTCTCTCATGCAGTAGCTAAGGACTTCGAGGTTCACCACATGGATGTCAAGACGGCATTCTTGAATGGTGACTTGGAGGAGGAGATCTACATGGAGCAGCCGGAGGGGTTCGTCATGGATGGCCAGGAGCACCTGGTTTGTAAGCTGCAGAAGTCGCTGTACGGCCTCAAGCAAGCGTCGCGTGCTTGGAACCAGAAATTGGATGCGGCGTTGCAGTGCATGGGCTTTGAGCGCAGCGAGTGTGACTACAGCGTGTATCGCTGGCAGCATCAGCATGAGATCCTCATCATCATTGTCTATGTGGATGACATGCTCCTCCTTTCTAACAGCATGTCTGCACGGCAGGAGTTTAAGGAGGCCATGCAGGAGCGCTTCCAGATGTCTGATCTCGGGGAGGCATCATACTTCCTCGGTATCCAGATCACGCGTGATCGCAAGTCACACTCTCTCTCGCTGCAGCAGAGCCACTACATCAAGGATGTTTTGCAGCGGTTTGGCATGGCAGAGGCAAAACCCATCGGCACGCCGCTGGAGACGCGGCAGTACCTCGTGAGCTTTAATGGAGAAGAAAATGCAGCCGAGCGGCAGAAGTACCAGAGTGCCGTCGGCAGTCTCATGTACCTGATGGTCGCAACCAGGCCGGACCTCGCACAGGCTGTGAGCGCTGTGAGCCAGCACATGGCAAATCCCGGACCGGAGCACCAGAAGGCAGTTAAGCGGATCTTCCACTACCTTGCTGGAACCATTAACGTCGGCATCACCTACAACGGCAACAACATCATCATCGGCTACACAGATGCAGATTGGGCTTCAAATCCTGAGACCCGCAAGTCCATCTCTGGACATGTATTTCTCATGAATGGAGGTGCCATCAGCTGGTGCAGCAAGCGGCAGGTGGTCGTGGCCACCTCGAGTACAGAAGCAGTTTGGCTCCAGCGTCTCATGGCAGAGATGAGTGGGAGTACAGCAGTTCCAGTTCCTGTGCACGTCGACAACCAGAGCGCAATCGCACTCGCCAAGAATCCTGAGCACCATGCACGCACCAAGCACATTGACATCGCATATCACTTCATCAGGCACATGGTCCAGGAGGGTGCTATCAAGCTGGAGTTTACTCCAACGAGCAAGCAGGTCGCTGATTTTTGCACCAAGCCAGTGACCCGTGAGAAGCAGCAGTTCTGCATGAAGGCATGTGGACTCAGCCCACTCTGACTGGGGCAAAGTGGGAGATTGTTGGAAAAAGGAGCCATCCGGCTCAGTTTCAGGTCCACAGGAGCATGTTCCAGGAAAGTACCAGATGCCTGCTCTGATCGTCAATCTGACTTCACCATTGGTAAGATCAGGTGGCGAAATGTCTACGGTCCAAGTTTGAGGCCGATCCAACGGTCGGATTGGGAAATATGAATTTTCGAAGTTTCGGGGGTCATGGACCGCCGACATCCGGGTGACCATGGGCGATGGCTCCATGCCTTAGCCTGAGAAAAGAAAAAGATAAGAGGTCCAGGGTCAAGACCTGATGGAAGAAATATCATAAAAGGTCCTTGGTCTTAGGATTGCCTTGTCAGAGTGTGCTGACTAGGATAAAGGTACCTCTCCTTACTTTTTAGGTGAGGTGAGATCCTTGTATGCTAGACATGGACACATGGCGATTCTCCATCGGTTTGTGGGTTATGTGACCACTAGGAGTGTGCCATGAGAGCATTCTCTAGCTCTCTAGGTTGTGTGTGAGTGGTCAGCCTGATTGCTAGGCTGATTTCCTCCCTTGTGTGAGATTATGGACTCTAGTGTGTGAGCCTTAGCCTCCATGGCTAAGTGGTGTGGCTTGTGAGAGGGCTGACTTGCCCAAGCTCTAGCTCTATATGTACTCCATCATTTTGAGTGATTGAACAACCATTCTTCAGCACAAGTGATGCCATTCCAGTCCCACATGCTCGCTGCTCCAAGGCTCCCTCTCTCCTCCAGATACAGCATTTGGTATCAGAGCCAAGTTCTGCCACTTTTAGCCAGCACAGGCCGTCACTTTGAGAGTGACGGGTTGGGGTGTAACCTTCACCAGATTTGACAATCAACCACTGGATTTTCAAGTTCAAGAGACAAGCTTTTAAACAAGCCCAAGATCGCAAAGATCCAACAGTCGGATTGAGAGTTATGCTCAAAACGAGGTCGGCCAAAGCTACACTCTTCTCTATGAGTAAGACTATCGCCTTGTGATGACCATAACTCTCTCGTTTCTTTGTCAAAATTAAAAGGTGGCACATGCAAATTGTAAGCTTTCCATTGGTGCAAAAATATTTGCAATCTATTGATTCGTTTGGGAGAAACGCCGTTTTCAAGCTGGCTGGTCTGAGTTGGAGTAGGAGCAGAAGCATACCCTGTTTTCAAGAGGGCATATCACTCAAAACCCCCTGTTGATGACCCTGTTTTATGGGTCTATCTGAAAGGTTTTGAGCTGAAGTTTCCACTGGTGGGCTTCATTTATCCAAATTCCCAGTCTGCTGGCATCTACAGTCCATTTTCTGTCGGACAGATTTCTGGCAGAAGCAACAATAGAAGCAGGGGTAGCGTCGCCATCCAAGGGCAGCGCTGAGTATCACCAAGGCTCAAAATGGCAGCAGCTGGCGTTGTAATAGCAGCTCAGCCTTTGGAGAGGCTGGAGGGACGCGCTTACTTCACGTTTTGGAAGATCCGTACCCGCCTCCTTTTGGAGGAGAGGGGCTTCTGGGAGGTGGTGAGCGACGACGAGCCGGCTCCAGTTTCACAAGCAAAAGGCATCACCGCAGCGCAGGTGGTGGCGGGGAAGACACCGCAAAAGGGTGCAACGGATGCGGGTTCTTCTGCAGCTGTACCAGTGACGTATGAGGAGTGGAAATAGGACAGGCAGGCCTACAAGTTGCTTGTCAACATCATCTCCAACGCGCATCTTCAGTACGTGAGTGACAAGGCTACTGCAAAGGAGGGGTGGGGCACGTTGTGCAAGAAGTATGAGAGCAAGGATCCTGTATTCCTTATGCTTTTGGAGGAAAAGATGATGGCACTGAAAATGCAGGGTGGTGAATGTTGGTAAAGGAGCCATCCGGCTCAATTTCAGGTCCATAGGAGCAAGTTCCAGGAAAGTACCAGATGCCTGCTCCCATCGCCAATCCGACTTCACCATTCGAAAGATCATGTGGCAAAATGTCTACGTTCCAAGTTTGAGGCCGATCCAACGGTCGGATTGGGAGATATGAATTTTTGAAGTTTCGAGGGTCATGGACCGTCGAGGTCTGGGTGGGCATGGGTGATGGCTCCATGCCTTAGCCTAAGAAAAAAAAAAGGCAAGAGGTCCAGGGTCAAGACCTGATGGGAGAAATATCCAAAAAGGTCCTTGGTCTTAGGATTGCCTTGTCAGAGTGTGCTGACTAGGATAAAGGTACCTCTCCTTACTTTTTAGGTGAGGTGAGATCCTTGTGTGCTAGCCATGGACACATGGCGATTCTCCATGGGTTTGTGGGTTATGTGACCACTAGGAGTGTGCCATGAGAGCATTCTCTAGCTCTCTAGGTCGTGTGTGAGTGGTCAGCCTGATTGCTAGGCTGATTTCCTCCCTTGTGTGATATTATGGACTCTAGTGTGTGAGCCTTAGCCTCCATGGCTAAGTGGTGTGGCTTGTGAGAGGGCTGACTTGCCCAAGCACTAGCTCTATATGTACTCCATCATTTTGAGTGATTGAACATCCATTCTTCAGCACAAGTGATGCCCTTCCAATCACACATGCTCGCTGCTCCAAGGCTCCCTCTCTCCTCTAGTTCCAACAGTGAAGGGATGGAGGCGTATCTGGACAGGGCAAAGGAGCTGGCGAAGCAGTTGAGAGCGGCCGGCAACCCTGTGGAAGAGACGCGCTTCATCCTCCTCTTGCTGAGGGGACTCCCAACCAGCTACGACACGGTGCGAGAGACGTTGGAGTGCCAGCCGACTCTCGACCTCGACTTCATCTGCACGCACCTGGTGCAGGTGGAACTGCGTCGCAATGCATCAAAGCGCAATGGCGGCAGCAGTAGCAGTGAAGCAGTTTTCATGGCCATAGGCTCACGCAACGAGCAGCAGCAGTAGTCCGGGCAGCAGAGAGGCAAGAAGGGCAAGTGCCACTATTGCCAAAAAGAGGGGCACTACAAGAAATAGTGCTTCAAATTCAAGAGGGACCAGAAGGAGCAGCAGCAGCAACAGCAAAAGCAGCAATCTCCACAGCAACAGCAGCAGCAAAACCAGACTGGCGTGCGCCATTTTGGCAACATGAACGTCGCCAAGGAGGTGCGCGACCGCCTCTTCATGGCAAAGACTGACATGTGGCAGAAAGAAAAGGCGGATCTGGCGGGGTACAAGGACTCAGGGTGTACCAAGAGTCTGACGCACCATAAGGAGTGGTTCACGCAGCTGCTCTCCATTCCCCCCCGTCCGATTGCTTTGGGTGATGATCAGGAGGTGTATGCTGAGGGGAGTGGGATTGTGGAGATGTGGTTGGAGACCCCACGTGGCATTGAAGTGGGAGTATTCCATGGCGTGCTGTATGTACCTGATGCTGCATTCAACCTCCTCTCTTACAAACACATGACTACTCGTTGTCTTCGATGATGACTATGGCTACATCCTCAACATGGATACAGGAGAGGAGTTGGCCAGGTCGGTGAAGGAGGGCGACATGTACCGTCTGCTGGGTGCGACCAAGATCCCGCGTGAGCAGAGTCTTGCAGTAGTGGTGCAGGCGACAGATGGCGAGATCTGGCATGTGCGCTACGGCCACATCGGCATGCGCGCCTTGCAGCAGCTTCAAGCAAAGCAGATGGTGCGTGACCTACCTACCATCTCTAACTTTGAGCAGCAGTTATGCATCGGCTGTTTGGAGGGGAAGCAGCACCGCGAGGCGTTCTCTGGAGCAGGGGAGCGTGCGAAGGAGGTGTTGGAGCTGGTCCACACGGACGTGTGCGGACTGATGCAGACCCAGAGCTTTGGACGCTCTAGGTATTTCCTGACCTTCATTGATGATTTCAGCCGTTACACTGCTGTGTACTTCCTTCCTTCCAAGGACCAGTGCTTTGACAGGTTCAACGAGTTCAAGGCCATGGTGGAGAACCAGACTGGCAAGAAGATCAAGGCGCTGCGCAGCCATCGCGGTGGAGAGTACCTGAGAAAGGAGTTCCCGGACTACCTCGCAGCAGCTGGCATCAAGGCGTAGCGTACCGCACCGTACTCACTGCAGCAGAACGGTGTAGCAGAACGCGCCAACCGTACCATTGTGGAGTCGGCGCGCTCCATGCTGCACGCGGCTCGGCTGACCTACGACTTCTGGGCTGAAGCCGTGAGCACTGCGGTCTACATCAAGAACCGTAGTCCAACTAAGGCGCTAGAGCAGATGACGCCGTACGAGGCGTGCTTCGGCAAGAAACCAAGCGTGGGTCATCTCTGAGCATTTGACAGCCTGGCGCACATGCACGTGCCCAAGGAGAAGCGGGAAAAATGGGACGCAAAGAGTGCGCAGATGCTGATGATTGGCTACGACGTGGCAAGCAAGGCCTTTTGCCTCTATGAGAGGGATACAGGCCACGTCATCATCTCCAGAGATGTCGTCTTCAACGAGAGCAACGTCATCGGCACCAACATTGTCTATGAAGAGGCAGCAGAACCAGTAGCTGACGAGACAATGGGAGCAGGGATCCTTCCTGACCCAGTCTCTTCCGATCCTTCCTCTACTGTGACAGTGGGAGAATCACTCTACTCTCCCATGTCTGATGCAACAGATACAGCAGCCTCATCGGCAGAAGCAGAGGAGGGAGATATAGCACCACCAGCAGAAGCAGTTGTGCCAGCAGCACCGCGCCAGCCACCCGCTAATGCTCCAGCATCAGGTCGCAGGTACCCTCTTAGGGTGCATTACAAGCCTGGTGAGCATGGCGATTTCTGGATGCTGCAGAAACCAGAACAGATGAACGTCGCAGTTGCAGCAGATTCAGATGAGCCAACATCATACAAGGAGGCCATGGCTGCACCGGATGCAGCAGATTCGGCGCAAGCCGTGCAGTAGGAGATACAATCGCAGCTGGACAACGGCACGTGGAAGCTGACTGAGCGTCCACCTGGACGTAAGGTGATCAAGTGCAAGTGGGTGTTCAAGAAGAAGCGGGGAGCAGATGGTAACCTGGAAAAGTACAAGGCGAGGCTGGTCACTGAGGGCTACTCGCAGCAGGAGGGCATCGACTACACAGAAACTTTTGTCCCTGTTGCAAAGTTTGCCTCTATGCGTACGCTCCTCTCTTGTGCAGCAGCTGAGGACTTTGAGGTTCACCACATGGATGGCAAGACGGCATTCTTGAATGGTGACTTGGAGGAGGAGATCTACATGGAGTAGCCAGAGGGGTTCGTCATGGATGGCCAGGAGTACCTGGTTTGCAAGCTGTAGAAGTCGCTATACGGCCTCAAGCAAGCGTCGTGTGCTTGGAACCAGAGTTGGATGCGGCGTTGAAGTGCATGAGGTTTGAGCGCAGCGAGTGTGACTACAGCGTGTATCGCTGGCAGCATGAGCATGAGATCCTCATCATCATTGTCTATGTGGATGACATGGTCCTCCTTTCCAATAGCATGTCTGCACTATAGGAGTTCAAGGAAGCCATGCAGGAGTGCTTCTAGATGTCTGATCTCGGGGAGGCATCATACTTCCTCGGTATCCAGATCACGCGTGACCGCAATTCACGCTCTCTCTCGCTGCAGCAGAGCCGCTACATCAAGGATGTTTTGTAGCGGTTTGGGATGGTAGAGGCAAAACCCATCGGCACGCCGCTGGACATGCGGCAGTACCTCGTGAGCTTCAATGGAGAAGCAGATGCACCCGAGCGGCAGAAGTACCAGAGCGCCGTCTGCAGTCTCATGTACCTGATGGTGGCAACCAGGCCGAACCTTGCACAGGCTGTGAGCGCTGTGAGCCAGCACATGGCTAATCCCGGACCAGAGCACCAGAAGGCAGTGAAGCGGATCTTTCCCTACCTTGCTGGAACCATCAATGTCGGCATCATCTACAACGGCAACGACAACATCATCATCGGCTACACAGATGCAGATTGGGCTTCAAATCCTGAGACCCGCAAGTCCATCTCTGGATATGTATTTCTCATGAATGGAGGTGCCATCAGCTGGTGTAGCAAGCGGCAGGTGGTCGTGGCCACCTCGAGTACAGAAGCTGGGTACGTATCTCTCAGCTTTGGAGCCAAGGAAGCAGTTTGGCTCCAGCGTCTCATGGCAGAGATGAGTGGGAGTACAGTAGTTCCAGTTCCTGTGCGCGTCGACAACCAGAGCGCAATCGCACTCGCCAAGAATCCTGAGCACCATGCAAACACCAAACACATTGATATCTCATATCATTTCATCAGGCACATGGTGCAGGAGGGTGCTATCAAGCTGGAGTTTACTCCAACCAGCAAGCAGGTCGCTGATTTCTGCACCAAGCCAGTGACCTGTGAGAAGCAGCAGTTCTGCATGAAGGCATGTGGACTCAGCCCACTCTGACTGCGGCAAAGTGGGAGATTATTGGAAAAGGAGCCATCCGGCTCAATTTCAGGTCCACAGGAGCAAGTTCCAGGAAAGTACCAGATGCCTGCTCCGTTTGTCGATCTGACTTCTTCGTTGAAAAGATCAGGTGGCAAAATGTATACGGTCCAAGTTTGAGGCCGATCAAACGGTCGGATTGGGAGATATCGGGGGTCATGGACCGCCGATATCTGGGTGACCATGGGCGATGGCTCCATGCCTTAGCCTGAGAAAAGAAAAAGGCAAGAGGTCCAGGGTCAAGACCTGATGGGAGAAATATCCAAAAAGGTCCTTGGTCTTAGGATTGCCTTGTCAGAGTGTGCTGACTAGGATAAAGGTATCTCTCCTTACTTTTTAGGTGATGTGACATCCTTGTGTGCTAGCCATGGACACATGGCGATTCTCCATGGGTTTGTGGGTTATGTGAGCACTAGGAGTGTGCCATGAGAGCATTCTCTAGCTCTCTAGGTCGTGTGTGAGTGGTCAGCCTGATTGCTAGGCTGATTTCCTCCCTTGTGTGAGATTATGGACTCTAGTGTGTGAGCCTTAGCCTCCATGGCTAAGTGGTGTGGCTTGTGAGAGGGCTGACTTGCCCAAGCTCTAGCTCTATATGTACTCCATCAATTTGAGTGATTGAATAACCATTCTTTAGCACAAGTGAAGCCCTTCTAGTCCCACATGCTCGCTGCTCCAAGGCTCCCTTTCTCCTCGAGATACAACAAAAAACAGGGTCATCAACAGGGTCATCAGAGATATGCCTTTTTGAAAACAGGGTATGCTTCTGCTCCTACTCCAGCTCACACCAGCCAGCGTGCAAACGGCGTTTCTCCCAAACGAATCAATGGAATACAAATATTTTTGCACCAATGGAAAGCTTAGGAAAAATACTTCAATTCGTATGTGCTACGTTTTAGATTTGACAGAAACAAGAGAGTTATGGTCATCACAAGGCGACAGTCTTACTCTGTAAGACTGTCGTTGGCCGATCTCGTTTTGAGCCCAACTCTCAATCGGACTGTTGGATCTTCGCGATCTTGGGCTCGTTGGAAGGCTTGTCTGTTGAAATTTAAGATCTTGTGGTTGATTGTCAAATTTTGTGAAGGTTTGATCCCAACCCGTCACTTTCAAAGTGACGGCTTGTGCTGGCTGAAAGTGGCAGAACTTGGCTCTGATACCAAATGTTGGACCTGGAGGAGAGAGAGAGAGCTTTGGAGCAACGATCATGTGGGACTGGAAGGGCATCACTTGTGCTAAAGAATGGTTGTTCAATCACTCAGAATGATGGAGTACATATAGAGCTAGAGCTTGGGCAAGTCAGCCCTCTCACATGCCACACCACTTAGCCATGGAGGCTAACGCTCACACACTAGAGTCCATAATCTCACACAAGGGAGGAAATCAGCCTAGCAATCAGGCTGACCACTCACACATGACCTAGAGAGCTAGAAAATGCTCTTATGGCACACTCATAGTGGTCACATAACCCACAATCGCATGGAGAATTGCCATGTGTCCATGGCTAGCACACAAGGATCTCACCTCACCTAAAAAGTAAGGAGACATACTTTTTTCCTAGTCAGTACACTCTGACAAGGCAATCCCAAGACCAAGGACCTTTTTGGATATTTCTCCCATCAGGTCTTGACCCTGGACCTCTTGCCTTTTTCTTTTCTCAGGCTAAGGCATGGAGCCAACGCCCATGGTCACCCGGCTATTGGCGGTCGATGACCCCAAAAACTTTGAGAACTCATATCTCACAATCCGACCATTGGATCAACCTCAAACCTGGACCGTAGACATTTTGCCACCTGGTCTTTCCAATGATCAAGTCCATTGACGATTGGAGTAGGCATTTGGTACTTTCCTGGAACTTGTTTTTGTGGACCTGAAACTGAGCGAGATGGCTCCTTTTCCAACAGGGTACAATCTGGATTGCATCATCCCCCCGGCCTACTCGACGCTCCCTGTGACCGCCAAGTGGCGCCAGGTACCAGGAAGGACCTTAGAATGATCTACGTTTTCTCTTAGAACCTTTTGGTCCTCCTTTTGGTCACAATGAAAATCAGTCACGGGGTCGGGATTTAACCTAGTCACCTCTCGCTCTACAGACCAACTCTGGAACGTCTAAGTCACAAGGAGATGTAGTAAAGTGTTTGCTGGTTATATACTATCTCGCTATACTATCCAGTGTAGACCAAGGGGACTTGCTCCAAAGGAGTAGTACATGCCTTGTCTATCTCGACCAGACTTAGGCAACTTATTCCAAGGGAGCACTACATGCCTTGTCCGTCCTGTGCCTGTCCAAATGTCAGCAGTGGACAAGGAGCATATCAGGTCAACAAACTCTTCTTTGCACCTTCGTCCATTAAATGTGAGATCTCTCCTCTCTCCAGTAGTTTTTGCCTTAGTCTTTGTTGGCCATACAGATGCCTCGAGTACCTGTAAAGTACAATTCCCTATCCAGTACCTTCCTCATGCAATTTGTGAGCATCTTCCTAGTCTCCATGAATTCCAGGTCCATGATCTCCTTTATGACCAGGTCGTTGGAGTAGTGGTACTTGACATCAATGTGCTTGGTCTACGAAGAGATAACATCATCCTATGCCATTTTCACTACACACTTATTGTCGATGCGGACCTCTATTGCCTCCGTTTGTGGCACTTTCAACTAGGCAAGAAAATTGCGTACCCACTGTGTCTCCTTGCATGCTTGTGATATAGCGATGTACTCTGCCTCAATGGTCGAGAGAGGGACATAGTCATGCTTTTTGCTTGCCCAACAGACTGCACAACCGTTCAAGAGGCACACAGAGCCCGAGGTGGACTTTCTGTCCGTGATTCTTTCTCCCCAATCGGCGTCTGTATAGCAACCCTGTCGCAGCGGGTCAGATCCTTCTTGGCCTCGAAACTTGAGTCCCATGTGTCAGATTTTGTATAGATAGCACATGATGTACTTGACTGGTTGCTAAAACAGTGCCCGAGGATTGGCCAAAAACTTGCTTACTTGTCCCACAGCATAGCAAAGGTCAAAGCGTGTGCCTGCCATGGCATACATGAAGGTGCCAATAGCAGACAAGTAGGGAATGTTCTCGATCTCATGCTTTTCTGCTTCTGTACTAGGGCTCATGGACGAGGGAGTGTGATGTCTATTCTCATGGGTGTGCTGATGGACTTGTAGTCCTCCATGTTATAGTGCTTGAGGAAATCCATGATGTACTGGTTAGAACTGGAGGAGAGATGGAGCCTTGGAACAGCGAGCATGTGAAACTGGAAGGGCATCACTTGTGCTGAAGAATGGTTGTTTTCAGGGGCATCGACCGCCGATATCCGGGTGACCATGGGCGATGGCTCCATGCCCTAGCCTAAGAAAAGAAAAAGGCAAGAGGTACAGGGTCAAGACCTGATGGGAGAAATATCAAAAAAGGTCCTAGATTCTAGGGTTGCCTTGTCAGAATGTGCTGACTAGGAAAAAGGTACCTCTCCTTACTTTTTAGGTGAGGTGATTTCCTTGTGTGCTAGCCATGAACACATGGCTTATGAGAGAGCTGACTTGCCCAAGCTCTAACTCTATATGTACTCCATCATTTTGAGTGATTCAATAACCATTCTTCAGCACAAGTAATGTCCTTCCAGTCCCACATGCTCGCTGCTCCAAGGCTCCCTCTCTCCTCAAGATCCAACATTTGGTATCAGAGCCAAGTTCTGCCACTTTCAGCCAGAACAGGCCCTCACTTTGAGAGTGACGGATTCGGGTGAAACCTTCACCAGATTTGACGATCGACCACTGGATTTTCAAGTTCAAACAATAGGCTTTGCAACGCGTTCAATATCGCAAAGATCCAACGATCGGATTGAGAGTTATGCTCAAAACGAGGTCGGCCAGGGCTACACTCTTCTCCATGCGTAAGACTGTCGCCTTGTGATGACCATAACTCTCTTGTTTCTTTGTCAAATTTAAAACTTGGCACATGAAAATTGTAGTATGTTTCCTAAGCTTTCCATTGGTGCAAAACTATTTGCATTCCATTGATTCGTTTGGGAGAAACACCGTTTACAAGCTGGCTGGTGTGAGCTGGAGTAGGAGCAGAAGCATACCCTAACCGTTTTCAAAAGGGCATATCTCTGAAAATCACCTGTTGATGACCCTGTTTTACGGGTCGATCTGAAAGGGTTTGAGCTGAATTTTTTATTAGTGGGCTCATTTGTTCAAAATTCCGAGTCTTTAGGTCTCTACAGTTTATTTTCTGTCAGACAGATATCTGGCTAAAGTAGCAACAGAAGCAGGGATAGCGCCGCCACTCAAGGGCAGCGTTGAGCATCACCAAGGTTCAAAATGGCAGCAGCAGGCGTGGTAACAGCAGCCCAGTCCTTGGAGAGGGTGGGAAGACGCGCCAACTTCACGTTTTGGAAGATCCGTACCTGCCTCCTTTTGGAGTAGAGGGGCTTCTGGGAGGTGGTGAGTGGCGACGAGCGCGCTCTGCCTCCACAGGCAAAAGGCATCATCGCAGCAGAAGTGGTGGCGGGGAAGACGCCGTAGAAAGGTGCAGCAGATGCAAGTTTATCTACAACTGCAGCAGCGGCATATGAGTGGAAGAAGAAGGACAGGCAGGCCTACAGGCTGCTTGTCAACACCATCTCCAACCCGCATCTTCAGTACGTGAGTGACAAGGTTACTGCAAAAGAGGAGTGGGACACGTTGTGCAAGAAGTATGGGAGCAAGGATCCGGTATTCCTTATGCGTTTGGAGGAGAAGATGATGGCGTTGAAATTGCAGGATGGGGGAGGGATGGAGGCGTACTTGGACAGGGCAAAGGAGCTAATGAAGTAGTAGAATGCGGTCGGCAACCCTGTGGAAGACACGCGCTTTGTCCTCCTCTTGCAGAGGGGACTCCTCATGAGCTATGATACAGTGCGAGAGACGGAGTGCCAGCCGAGTCTCGACCTCGACTTCATTTGCACGCACCTGGTGTAGGTGGAACTACATTGCAATGCAGCAAAGCGCAATGGTGGCAGCAGCAGCAGTAAAGCAGCTTTCATGGCAATGGGCTCGCGCAACCAGCAGTAGAAGCAATCCGGGCAGCATAGAGGCAAGAAGAAGGGCAAGTGCCACTTTTGCTAGAAAGAGGGGCACTACAAGAAAGAGTGCTTCAAGTTCAAGAGGGACCAGAAGGAGCAGCAGCAGCAGTAGCAAAATCAGCAATCTTAACAGCAACAGCAGCAGCAGTCACAGCAACGTGTTGGATCTGGAGGAGAGAGGGAGCCTTGGAGCAGCGAGCATGTGTGATTGGAAGGGCATCACTTGTGCTGAAGAATGGTTGTTGAATCTCTCAAAATGATGGAGTACATATAGAGCTAGAGCTTGGGCAAGTCAGCCCTCTCACAAGCCACACCACTTAGCCATGGAGGCTAAGGCTCACACACTAGAGTCCATAATCCCACACAAGGGAGGAAATCAGCCTAGCAATCAGGCTGACCACTCACACACGACCTAGAGAGCTAGAGAATGCTCTCATGGCACACTCCTAGTGGTCACATAACCCACAAACCCATGGAGAATCGCCATGTGTCCATGGCTAGCACACAAGGATCTCACCTCACCTAAAAAGTAAGGAGAGGTACCTTTATCCTAGTCAGCACACTCTGACAAGGCAATCCTAAGACCAAGGACCTTTTTGGATATTTCTCCCATCAGGTCTTGACCCTGGACCTCTTGCCTTTTTCTTTTCTCAGGCTAAGGCATGGAGCCATCACCCATGCCCACCCAGACATCGACGGTCCATGACCCCC
>SZWC01000968.1:7424-45543 GCA_023375785.1 Penium margaritaceum
GGGGGGGGGGGGGGGGGGGGGGGGCACATTAGTAGGGACAAGGAAGAAGTACAGTTCATGGATCATGATGATTGTTCATTTTGAAATAATGTGCAGTCTACAAAATGTCTATCCCTTGTTCCAAGCACAATGAACTACGCATTTCTAACGCCGTAAAAGTCCCCACACACTGAGGCGCTTCTTCTTTGCTCCAGCATCTTCCTTTGCGTCCTTCTTCCCTTTGCGACGTCCTGCGGCGTAACCCTTGTTGTACGCTTGCTTGTAGAAGTAGGCGTGCCGTGCAGCCTGGCATTGGGCACAACCACGCTTGATGTAGTACTCCAGTACCCAAAGAGCTAGAGCTCCCATGATGAATGGAAACATGAACGGTGGAGAGGCTTGTGGCGTGGCCTGGGCAACCTCCATGTTGGCAGTGCATACATAAAGGAGACTGAGAACAGACAAGACTGCTGGTGAGGTATGTTTATACTCAAAGAAGCCAGACACAACAGCCTTGGTGACCCTGTGTCACCAAGGCACTGAAAGTCTCCGAAAAAACTCTCGGAGACACAAGCACCTCACAGCCACTACCCTACACACAGAACAAGTATAAATGAAGTAGCACACAACACATCTGGTGACATTAGGTTCCCAGGGCACTAAATGTCTCCGGAAAAAGTCCCTGAGAAACAAGCACCTCACAGCCACAACCCTACATACGAAAAGAACCATAAATGACGCAGCACACAACACATTTGGTGAAATTAGGTCACAAAGGCACTAAAAGCCTCCGATAAAACTCCCACAGTAACAACCACGTCACAGCCACCACTCTAGACACAATACAAGGGTTAATGACCCGGCACACAGCACAATTGGTCACCCTGTTTCACCAAGGCTCTCCAAGTCTCCGAAAAAACTCACGGAGACACAAGCATCTCACATCCACAACCCTACATACTAAAAGAACCATAAATCACGCAGCACACAACACATTTGGTGACATTAGGTCACCAAGGCACTAAAAGTCTCCGATAAGAGTCGCAGAGTAACAACCACCACACAGCCACTACTATAGACACAATACAAGGGTTAATGACCCGGCAAACAACACAATTGGTGACCCAGTTTCACCAAGGCTCTCCAAGTCTCCGAAAAAAATCATGGAGACACTAGCACCTCACATCGATTTGGATGTAAGTACTTCTACTTAGTTTTTCATGGCTTTAAATGCAATTGAAAAACTCAATGTATTAGTGTATGAGAATACTGTACCACGAAATCCAAAGGTCACAGCAACAATACACCCTGCATGCTGGGGTCAAGTACGTCTGTTTTGTGGGTCGGTCAACAATCCCAAAACCGCCTTACTCAGAGGCCTCAAGAACTGTTGGGTCTCGAATCCGGGTACGGCGACTTACCTCATTGTAAGTTCCCAGGTCGACCACATTCATGCACCACCACGCTGCATAGGAGCCCCATTACATTCCGAATGACCGCCACATTACTTTAGGGATCCATTTGACACATTCCTACAAGATGTACATGTGCGACATGAACAAGGCGGGAAAGCCACATATCCCTGTTTGCGATGGTTTCCGGTGTAATGGTATTTCGTCTAAAAAAAATAGACAGCACGTACTTTGGATATAATGTGTGCGTATCCTCCCGTTCTAAGAAATTATTAATGCCGCAAACCATCTGGTGAAACACTACCACACCGCGAGTTTTCTGCATACAACATTGTCAACGCGCCCGATGCGTATACCTTTAGTCACCGTCTCGGCATCGCACATAGTCTCCCGCGTCGGCCCTGGTATCTGGCATAACCGCCCAAAAAGTTGTCCATGCTCGTTTGGTGTGGCTTGTTCAAACGCGAAATCCGTCGTACTCGTACCGGAGTCGATTGAATTGCAGGAGAAGTCGTGAGAAAGGAGACCATGATTGATTGGTCCGAGTGAGAATCATAAGGCGTCAAAACTGTAACATAAGTTGGAGGTCCCGTTTTGTCAATGACCTGATCGCCGCGTTCCCAGCTCCTAACAGGATGTCAAGCTACCCCCTCCCTCTCGAGCCTTGAAAGGCAACCTTCTACCTTTATCAATACCCCATTCTTGCACCGGTAAAACATTTAACATTACGTCACGTTTACGACATGCCTCTCTTTGAAAGGCATGTCGATCCACTACTCCACCTTTTGACGAAAGTGTATTCTTTATCTACGACATGTCTACAATCTCCATCCCACTTCAGTTTTCCATAGCAGGCCTGTTATGCTTTGTCAACGTGAAGATTTGCAATAATATAACGAGAAAACTGGTCGCATAATCCAGGTGAAATCAAGTACCGCGGTTCATTTGTGGTACAAAATGTACATTGCGCACTATACCGTGTACCGTGGTACACAATATGTACCGCGGTATTTCACCAATACCGGTCCTACTGTGGGAGCGTTACCTGTATCGGTACTAACCTCCCACGAAACTAGGATATCGCGGTACTCAATACTGCGGAACGCTTGTACCGCGGTACCCAAATACCACGGTATTGCAGTCCGAATCTTTCGGACGATTGATATGCGGTGTCCTTACCCGAAAACGAACCGACGGCGGTGTCCATAGTCGCAAGTGAACTGACGGCAGTGTCCATAGTCACAAGTTGTTCGGCTAGTCGTTAGTGGCAAAGGCAGAAGAACATTATCCGCCGGTTGACCAGATGGGTTGCGGCCCACAGTCCATTGACCTTGTTTTCGTGCTAACTTTATAACAGTGAGAGAAGACTGGTGTCGGTTGGAAGTTATCTTCTTGGAAGGTCGTCTACGTATCTTCACAGCATCCAACGGTTATGAAATGTTTATGTATGTCAAATGACATGCGACGGTTTCTTGCAAGTAGAAACGTTATGCATAATCTGGCCTCTCTCTATACGTTAATCTTTACAAAGTAGGATATGTTTGTATGTGACTTGTCAAACAACTCCATGGACACCCACAAAATGCATCTACGTTTTCAATATCATCGATGTTGGCCATCGATGGTCAACAACGGCGATATCCGCTGAGGTGAAGGGGGAAAGGGGGGAGGGATGCCCTCAATTTGTAATCTTCGTTGTATCAACATTGATCCTGCATGAATACCCCAACTGAACTGAAGTAAAGGTACTACGTGGCTTCTTCTACTATTGTGCGTGCTCTCCCCCCCTTCTCCATCACACCCTCGGGTGGTGACTCCAACAGATTTGTTCTCCCCACCCGCAGACATCAACCGATGTCGCCGATATTGGCCATCAATGGCCGATTTTGGCGCCTCTTTTTCCACATAAAGATAGTCATGGACAAAGGAGTGTCTCAAACAGATTTTTTCCCTCGACTTTTGAAGTAATACATGGAGAACAAAAGTAGATTGCGAGAAAGAGAGAGGGGGATGTAGAAAGAGAAAAGGCTAGAGGGAAAGAGACAAAGAGACCAAAAAACAACTACGTGGAAAATAGAATGTGATGAAGAAAGATTTATCTTGTGCATATTTTTTCTTTCCAACTCTTGTGGCATGTTTCTTTATGAAAGAAAAAATATCACAATATGGAACCTAATTCAAGTATCTTTGTTTGGTTGAGGTTTTGTTTTCATGTTGTCATCCTTGGCGGGGCGCCATAGTGGCTATGCAAAGTATTGAAGTTTTCTTGGTACTCACTTTTTTGCGGCAGACATCCGAAGCATTCATTTCATAAAATTGGCCTCAGTGAGTATGTTTTGCCTTTCTTGGACATTAGAAGTATCTGTCTGCCAAAGTGGACATCACATTCTTTTTGTGAAATTTGGGTTTACTGTAAACAAGTTGTGAGAACGGCGGGCATGAGGCCAAAGTACCCTACAGTCATACATGGCAAAATGCACACCAGATTTCTGCAAAAAGTGGCTTAACCTGCCATGCTTACAATATGAATTCGAATTCTCTCATAATCAACACATAGGGAATAAAACTAGTTTCCACATTTCTCATCATCCATGATTAGTCACATGAGTCACTGATCGAGCAAGGATGTTCATGTGATCTTTCTTGATCGAGAATCTCAGCCCATCCCAACATTTTGATCAACTAGTGAGCCTTTCTATTGGATTGCCAAAAAAACCTTTGAATTCAATTCAAATGCCAATTATTCGCATGCAAACTTGCCGCGCCATTTAGATGCAACATTGATGGGCTAGTAAACCATTCACAGGATTTCCATCTGTCTCTTCTCTCTAAAAACAAAGAGACAAAGATTGTTTTTCCTTCACACCATTGCAAAATCTGATCGATTGCAAGGAAATAGATGCGATTGGTACAAAGGCGCATCTCACTTGGTGGATGCGCAAGTAAAACAACTTGTTGTCCACTTCCTTGTGTTCTTCGGGTATTGTCCTCATTGCACCGTGATGGTTCAAAAACGACCAAACTCGTACGAATTACTGGGATGTGGCTCAAAAGAGGCCGTAGATCACAGCAATTGATTCCATCTCAACCCTTCCTAAATCCAACTTGACATTGGACGTCATGGTAGAGCTGTCCAACATGATGTTTCATGGTGTGATCAAACATGACACCCAAATGCAACCTTTGTACATTAGCTAGTTCGCCACCGTTTTCTTTTCGCATGGCAAAGGGCCACCAACACCAAGCAAATTCAAGATGACCGAGGTCATGGGATGGGTTTTGGACAAAACTGGGATAAATTGCCATTTTCTAGAAAAGACATCAATACACCCTTGGTAATGAAATGAAAATGCAAAAAATGTACATGCAAATCGAAAATGGTAATAAGATGGTTTCAAGATAAAAAAAATCAAGATCAAAATCACTCATAACAATTTGAAAATCATATGGTCAGTACTAGTGCCATGATCTAATATTGGTTACAAGATCATTCCTCTAAAAAGACAGCATGGATAATAAATGGAGCCTATATATATCTTTTAAATCCATCTATACTTAGTATTTTACCAATGTCTCTAATCCCACTGTTTTCCCCTCACATTGTTTCTTTTGTGGCTTTCATTCATACAAAAAAATTCTCACCTTTTCATGATTTTTTAACCTCTCTTCTTTTTCTCCTTTGTAATCCATGTACGCATCATGTAAAGCTTGTTTTTCGTTTGGCCATGTCTTTGAAGATCCTTCAAAAACTGGTCGCGGCTCGGCGTAGTCATCCATATTGGCCATAAAGGTCGCTCGATCTCCAAGTTGGCCATCATTGACTACGCTCCGCAGCCTCCCTTACTGTTTTAGCCACATTCAAGCGCGCCCTGGCTCCTCCTTTCAAATGTGGCCATGAAGACGGCCGACGGAAAAAGGATTGCGTGACCGAGCCATATTGACAAAACACTCGGTGATCTCCTAAAGCCAAACCACTCCGATGCATTACTGTTGCTCAAAGTTAGAGATGGTGGGCAAGTCACGCACCATCTGCTTTGTTTGAGGTTGCTGCAAGGTGTGCATGCCGATGTGGCCATAGCACGCATGCTAGATTTCGCCATCTGTCGCCTGAATCACTGTTGCAAGACTCTGCTCGCGCGGGATCTTGGTCGCCCCCAACAGGCGGTACATGTCGCCTTCCTTCACCGACCTTGCCAACTCCTCTCTTGTTTCCTTGTCAAGGATGTAGCCATAGTCGTCGTCAAAGACGACTCGCAGTCCTGTGCTGGTGAGAGAGGACACTGAGAGAAGATTGAACGCAGCATTAGGTACGTACAGCACGCCATGGAACACTCCCACTTCAATGCCACGCGGGGTCTCCAAACACATCTCCACAATCCCAATCCCCTTAGCATACACCACCCGATTATCACCCAAAGCAATCAGATAGGGGGGAATGGAAAGCAGCTGAGTAAACCACTCCTTGTGGTGTGTCAGGCTCTTGGTACACCCGGAGTCCTTGTACCACGCTACATCCACCTTCTCTTTCTGCGACATGTCAGACTTCGCCATAAAGTGGTAGTCACGCACCTCTTTGGCCACATTCATGTTGCCATAATGGCCCACGCCGGTCTGGCTCTGCTGCTGCTGCTGACGTTACTGTGACTGCTACGGCTGTTGTTGTGGAGGTTGCTGCTATTGCTGCTGTTGCTGCAACTCTCTTTGGTCCCTCTTGAACTTGAAGCACTCTTTCTTCTGGTGTCCCTCTTTCTGGCAATAGTGGCACTTGCCCTTCTTCTTGCCTCTTTGCTGCCTGGACTGCTGCTGCTGCTGCTGGTTGCGTGAGCCCATGGCCATGGAAGCTGCTTCACTGCTGCTGTTATTGCAATTGCGCTTTGCTTCATTGCGACGCACTTCTACCTACACTAGATGCATGAAGATGAAGTCCAGGTCAAGAGTTGGCTGGCACTCCAACGTCTCTCGCACCGTGTCATAGTTTGTTTGGAGTCCCCTCAACAAGAGGAGGACGAAGTGCGTGTCTTCCACAGGGTAGCCGGCCGCTTTCACCTGCTTTGCCAGCTCCTTAGCCCTGTCCAAGTACGTCTCCATCCCATCGCCACCCTGCATTTTCAACGCCATCATATTCTCCTCCAAAAGCATGAGGAATGCAAGATCCTTGCTCTCATACTTCTTGCACAACGTGTCCCACCCCTCTTTTGCAGTAGCCTTGTCACTCACGTACTGAAGATGCGGGTTAGAGATGGTGTTGACAAGCAGCCTGTAGGCCTGCCTATCCTTCTTCTTCCATTCCTCATATGCCACCGTTGCAGTTGTAGATGAACTTGCATCTGCTGCACCTTTTTGCGGCGTCTTCCCCGCCACCACCTCCACTGCGGTGATGTCTTTTGCCTGTGGAGGCGGAACACGCTCATAGCCGCTCACCAACTACCACAAGCCCCTCTCCTCCAAAAGGAGACGGTTACGGATCTTCCAAAACGTGAAGTTGGCGCGTCCTTCAAGCCTCTCCAAGGGCTGGGCTGCTGTTACCACACCTGCTGCTGCCATTTTGAGCTTTGGTGATGCTCAGCGCTGCCCTTGAGTGGCGGTGCTACCCTTGCTGCTGCTGCTGCCTCTGCCAGAAATCTATCTGACAGAAAATGGACTGTAGAGGCCAACAGACTGGGAATTTGGAAAACCTGAGCCCTCTACTGGAAAATTCAACTAAAATAAAATCAGATCGACCCATAAAAAAGGGTCATCAATTGGGGATTTTCAGAGATATGCCCTTTCGAAAACAGGGTATGCTGCTGCTCCTACTCCGGCTCACACGTACCAGCTTGTAAACGGCGTTTGTCCCAAACGTACCAATGGAATGCAAATATTTTTCCACCAATGGAAAGCTTAGGAAAAATAATTCAATTCGCATGTGCTACTTTTTAAATTTTAAAAAGAAACAAGAGAGTTATGGTCATCACAAGGCGACAGTATTACTCAGAGAGAAGAATGTAGTCCTGGCCGACCTTGTTTTGAGGATAACCTTCAATCCGACCGTTGGATCTTTGCGATCTTGGGCTCGTTTGAAATCTTGTCTCTTGAACTTGAAGATCCAATGGTCAATTGTTAAATTTGGTGAAGGTTTGACCCCAATCCGTCACTCTCAAAATGACGGCCTGTGCTGGCTGAAAGTGGCAGAACTTGGCTCTGATACCAAGTGTTGGAACTGGAGGAGAGAGGGAGCCTTGGAGCAGCAAGCATGTGGGACTGGAAGGGCATCACTTGTGCTGAAGAATTCTTGTTGAATCACTCAAAATGATGGAGTACATATAGAGCTAGAGCTTTGGCAAGTCAGCCCTCTCACAAGCCACACCATGGCTAAGGCTCACACTCTAGTGTGTGAGCCTTAGCCATGGAGGCTAAGGCTCACACACTAGAGTCCATAATCTCACACAAGAGAGGAAATCAGCCTAGTAATCAGACTCACCAGTCACACACGACCTAGAGCTAGAAAATGCTCTCATGGCACACTCCTAGTGGTCACATAACCCACAATCCCATAGAGAATCGCCATGTGTCCATGGCTAGCACACAAGGATTTCACCTCACCTAAAAAGTAAGGAGAGGTACATTTTTCCTAGTCAGCACACTCTGACAAGGCAACCCAAGAATCTAGGACCTTTTTGGATATTTCTCCCATCAGTTCTTGACCCTAGACCTCTTGCCTTTTTCTTTTATCAGGCTAAGGCATGGAGCCATCGCCCATGGTCACCCAGATATCGGCGGTCGATGACCTTGGAAACTTCGAAAATTCATATCTCCGAATCCGACCGTTGGATCGGCCTCAAACTTGGACCGTAGACATTTTGCCACCTGATCTTTCTAATGGTGAACTTGGATCAACGATCGAAGCAGGCATGTGGTCGCTTCCTGGAACTTGCTCTTGTGGATGTGAAATTGAGCAAGATGGCTCCTTTCCAAACACATATGGCTATGCATATGCATATGCAGATGCCTACGCATCTGCATATGGCTATGCATATGAGTATACCTATGCATTTGGCTATGCACATGCATATGCATATGCATATGCAGATGCCTGTGCATCCGTAGATGCATATTCTTGTGCTTGTGCATATTCATGTGCATCTACAATTGATCGTGCACATGCAGATGCAAATGAACGTGCAGATGCATATGCTGCATCCCATGCATATGCAGGTGCATATGAATCTGCCTCTGCATCTGGCTATGCATATGCATATGCCTACGCATCTGCATATGCACGAGCATATGCCTCCGCTGATGCATATGCATACGCATATGCATCTGCGTCTGGAGATGCATATGCTTATGCATATGCCGATGCATGTGCATATGCAACTGCACACGAATGATATGCATCATGCGCTACATAAGCTGATTGTGCATCTGTTGCATAAGCATCTCCATGTATTGCACCAAATGATAATCCGCATCTCTCATGCAGGGATCTTGCATTTTATCATTGCGTACCTGTTTCTATTTGCATGCTTGTTCACGCCAACATGTACAAGTGATGACGAGGCTCAGATAGAAGCAGCACGTGGCGACAGCACCACTGGCTTTTGTACACGCATGGCTTTTGGGTCCATGCCTGCACTTCGGCATGCCATACAAGTCTACGCTGTGCGCCAGCGTATGACCCTAGCATGGGAGCGGAGCTGTCACTCACGTCTTGAGGTCCGATGCAGGCATTGGCAAACTCAAGGATGCACCTGGCTACTTCGAGCGCGCCATCAGAAACAAAACGGCAGCATTCGTGTAATGCATTTTAAGGATGGTCATCGGTGTGTTGCAGGCAATCTTCGCGGCAGTCCAGCTCGTACAGTTTCCTGGGTATTGCATCACGTGCGGCAACACATGGAGTTCGACTTGACCATGAGAGTTAACACTCTCCAGGTTGTCGTTCGCGCAGCAACCCGCGAGCTTATCTCGTACAACACTGCATGGAGGGCAAAGAAAACCATGGTAAAGAACATCGTGGGTGACTTCAACCTCAGTTGAGTGCTATTCCCAACGTGGTTCGATGAGGTATGTGTGATAAAAACAATCCGCAACTGTTTTCCATTGTCCATTTTGGATCCTGCATTTACGTCACATGGCACCGTAGTGCTTCATGATGTCATTGCAGCTGAAGAAGTTGGACAACCTTGTGCTTGCACTAGCCAAAGAGGACAAAAATGGGAACTTTATGCGTGCATTTTGTGTACATGGAGCCTGTGTGAGTGGCTTTGAGTACTCGCGTCGGGTCATCACAATGGACGGGACTCACCTCCGTAATGGCTTCTCCCACATACATCCTCCTTCTTTTCTATTCTTTGTTCTATGTAGTGACCCTAATCTTTTATTGAAAATTGTCATGAATCATAAACGCAATGTTCTCACATCTGTATGTTTCACCTTGTGCAGGTTCTCCTCATCGCATCGACCTTCGATGCGAACGACCACTACATGCCAATCTGCTGGGCGCTTGTCCCGTGTGAGGATGGCCAAAACTGGGCGTGGTTGTGCAGGCACCTACGTGCAGCATTTCTTCTCGCAGTAGTGGCGGGAACCGTCGTGATCTCCGACAGGGAGCGAGGCCTCATCAACGCCGTCACAGCAGAACTACTTGGTGCGAACTAAGGCTACTGCATCTGGCATCTGGCACAGAACGTCGCCAGCCGACATGGTACAGGAGCAAAGACCGCTTTTTGGGGTCTTCCTCGTGCATGATCCAACGAGGCTTGGGACCGTGTTGTACAGTTCTTGCGTGACGTTAGACCAGGAGCTGCTACGTACCAGCTGGGGGATGATGTCACCGGTGAGCCAGGCATCCCAAGAGAAACCTGGGTGCGGATGTTTTTCCCAGATTCACGTGGGGGACAGGACACCTCCAACGCTTCGGAGTCCTTGAACAGTCAAATCAGGGAGTCGCGCAAGCTGTACCCCTTCTTCGCGTGGGTAAGGGATGTACCCTCTTGTACATAAGATGTTTTTCACACGTCATTGTGAAGTGTTTGCCATGTGCACGCGCCTAGCCACTGTGCCCGGGCGTACTTTGTTCCACAACTGTCGCATGTCGCGTTCGTATAATGTCTAGCTTAGTACTGAGCTTGCAGGGACTGTTCATGGTCCAACTGGAAGCGAGCGCCAGGTAGACTGCGCAACACATCAGTGCTCGTGTGGTCAATTCTAGGAGCTGCAACTCTCATGCGTCCATGCATGTGCTGTCCTTTTGCGCTCCGGTCTCAACCCGCAGAACTACACCCACGTGGGACTATCGAACATGACGGTTTGTCGCATGTACCGTGGTTCACTGCCTGGGATAAGCCTGCGCCTGCTGAAACATACAGAGGAAGGTTTCTACCCACCTGGTCAACAGCAAGGGCGTGGACATCCACGCACGGTGCGTCAAGAACGTGCCTGCCGTAGTCGTGCACGTATCATTTGCATCAACTGCGGGCTGCGTGGTCATGGACGCCGTTCCTCTCGCAACCCGGCTGCAGAGGAGCCTTAAGTGATGGCAGCGAAAGCTGCAGCTGCACTTGCCGTAGGCATGCCGAGTGACGTCGAGTCTCTCAGTTCGGACGAGGAGTAGCATGTTGTTGCCCTATGGTTTCAAATTCATGTGTATGCAGTAACCCCTCAATGTAGGGACAAGCATCATTTGGAGTATATTTATGCTTCCTTCATTCTACATCGCCCCTCTTCATGAATCGCATGTAACGATGCATAATTATTCCAAACAAAAACCATGGGTTTGTAACGAATGTATCATAAATACAATGATACTATGGGTACGCTCCAAATTTTGTAGAAGAGACTACTCCCTATTCATGGTTGAATGATTGAACGTTGGATACACAATGTAGCATATGCAGTATGGCGTCGAATGTTGGTGCTTGGGCTTTTAGTTGGGGCAGTGCTTCTTTGTTTGAAGATCGTACTCATCTTACCTATAAGAGGTTGTGTGTTCTACCTGTGATCAATACTCGGGTATGCAGTGTTATGAACTAGCACCTTGGGAGACCTGTTGCCATTGATTGCACCTTTGCACGCTTTGGATCTCACATGTGTGGTCTACATGTGGCCAAGGCCCGGAAAAACGTTAACATGCCGGCTTGCTTGGTTGGTCAAACTTGTTTGCCTTTCCAAGGTATGAGAATGCTATTTTGGAGTTTGGAAAAACGTCCAAACTCTAGGCATATGCTGCTTTGTATTTGCGCGGTGGTCGAGACCCACCCACTATGCTACATTTTCCACCACCTCGGGTGATGTGTTTTGCTTGCTGTCACATTTTGAGGTGTTCATATTCCTTGCTCCATCCATGTGTAATGATGTGAGTCATGTTTTCTGTTTGTACAGCTTACTATAAACACCTGGCCGTGTCCATGCTCGTGTAGATCCCTGATGCGCACCTAGCTAGCACCAGAGCACCGACGTGTGCTGGCTCCACCCACCAACAACTGCAAGAGAGATGCCACAACATCCCAGATGCTTGCTGGGTGCTATGCAGTTTGTATGTAGTCGGTAGAGTTTTCTCGGTGGACTGGCTCTCAAGCCTAACGTGCATGTTTTGTATCGTCTGTCCACTGATTGATGCCCGACTTCTGCACCAGCTGATTGGACTGTATGGCCACGTTAGCAGTAGCAAGGCTAGGACGCGTCCTAACAATTTCTTACCATGATCATCACCAGGGCTAATGTCTTGTCTAACATGGGCCTGCATGTCGTAAAAGAGTTATTACAAGGAAGCTTCCAGAATTGTCTCAATGGTTGGAGCCCCTCGCTGGATGCTCCAGATGGTCCATAAGACACCACTCACCTAGGCTACTCCAATAGATGCGATGGTGTCAGTGTCACGTAGCGGATGCAGCGCGCTACAAAGATTTCTTGGTATGTAGCTGTTTCATTCATTTCGATCATTTAAGCACAGATACTCTCTCCATGGTCGGTTACCTTTCTAGCGCTACTTCATTGCTAATGTAGCGTATGTTGATGATTGAGAAATCTTTTAATTAACTTGGTGGTGGGGACTTGGGCACATAATGAATTCATGTGCTAGTTTGAGAGATGATAATTTGCCACATAACATTGTTTAGCATAACACGAGAAATAAGTTATTTAAGGATGAGATAATATGTCTTCAATGTTACATAAGCGAACCCAACGTCTTATGTGCATTGTTTGCGGGGAGAGCTCAACACTAGCCCGTACGGTGCCCACTTATGAAGGGGTCTTGCATTTGAAAAGTAATTAGAATTACTATTTCAGTAAATTACCAACTGAAAAAGTTTACATTCATATTTTTATTCAATATTTTTATAGCTGTAGACGTTTTGAGCCCGCTTTACCTTTGATTTACTTCATTCTTCGGGATTGGATCACTTTGTGAGCAAAACAACCATAGAGCAACAATATGGAAAATGTCCGAGCAACCTGTATCGAATTTGGTCAGATGACATAATGCAGACATCGCGACTACGACAGCTCAATCATCGCTTCGCCATTTGCGAAACATTGGCGAATCGCATTAGCGCATGGCGTGCAATATGAAGTGTTGTGGCTTCAACTTCTGGGAAAAAACAAAAGCACGAACCGACCACTTCTTCCGTGCGGACGGTTGGGATGTCTCCAGAAACACATGTGACAAAAGGAAAAAAACCGATTGTGAACCGAATGTTTGTAGCCTCCGTAGCATTATGGGGACCTGCTCGTTGGCAAGGTTTTGTTTTCAGGAGGTACTTTCCAGGAATTATTGGAAGTCCATGTCGATGTGGTTTCTGACGGTCATGGGCGATCGCAGACCAGCGAAGTTTCCGGATCGGGCCTGTCACTGGCAGCGGTCTGACTACGGGCCTCGACGTTGATCAGATCGGCCGTCGAGGCCCCAGGGTTGATCAGATTGGCCGTCAAGGCCCCAAGGTTGACAAATTAGCGAAATGGGTCCCCATATCGAACCACAAAAGGAACGAAGGCTCCGAGGTCGAGCTGCCCTTTTCAACATGTGATAAGATTTTCCTTTATTCAAGGAATACCATATGTAATCAACTCGAATAAGAATGTGGTTGGATGGTAAAATGAGAAAATTGCATTTCATGAACAATAACATACCACATAAAACGTGAAAATTAATGTAGGAAATCCTTGGATGTTACGTGATCATCATTTTAAGTAGTATTGGTGCCTCTTCATGTGCTTAGAGTTTGAAGTATCACGCCATGTCTTATGTAAAACACATTTTTATTAAGCTGTTTTCATTTTGAATCAATGTATTAGAAAAACATTTTCATTTATTTTGCTGTGTTTTGCGCTTTATAAGATACGTATTTACATGAGGAGTATTCATTTACCTACGTTTCTAACCCTATGAAAGGCGAGTAATTATGTTTCGATTTCCATCACCTATTCTAGGTTTCAAGATGCTTTGAAGGCCTTTAGAATTCTCACTATAGTTTTGTTTTCTTCTAACATTGTGATTCAGTTTCTTATTTCCTGAGCACAAATGCTCCTGTGCTCATCGTTTCGCTAGATAAAGCATCGGTGTCCATAGTCGAAAACGAACTGACGGCGGTGTCCGAAGTCGAAAACGAAAAGACACCACTGTCCATAGTCAAAAACGACATGACAACGGTGCCCATGTTTTTCGTCGTGCGAGCGAAAAAGGAAAAAAATGACAATTGTACCCACGCCCTCGAAGTCGAACTTCGCCGACTTCGAGGGCGAAGTGGGCGACGCTGACACAGGCATCGCCGATGTGAGACGTCACCCTGCCGCGAGTTTTGGAAATCACAAGTGCAAACTCCAAAACTCGTGACAGGGTGCGCCACATCTCGCAAACCCACACGTATAACCGACAAACCCCCTAGTTACACTGGGGGGTTAGGGTTTTATTTTTTACTTGCCCGGGCATCTGCCGGGCCCCGCGGTAGCGGGGCCCGGCAGATTCCCTTTCTGTTATCACACGTGCGCCGCATATTGCAAACCCCCCCCCCCACCCCAACGGACAAACCCCAAGTTACAATGGGGGGTTTGGATATTATTTTTCTTCGTGCACGATGGGCATCTGCCGGGCCCCGCTACCGTGGGGCCTGGCAGATGCCCATCGTGCGCCGCATCCTACAAAACCCCCCAAACCTATGACAAACCCCGTCGTTTGTCGTAGGTTCGGGGGGTTGGGCAGGGTCATCGCGAGCTCGCAGGGAGGATTCGCCGCGAAACTCCTCTTGCGAGCTCGCGACGACCGGCGAAGCTCAAAGTAAAAAAACATGTCGAATGTGATGTATACATGAAATACATAACAACCATGCTCGTTTTCGCTCGCGCAACAAAAACCATGGGCACCGTTGTTATTTGTTTTCCGACTACGAGCACCGCATGCTTCTCGCTTTTGACTTTGGGCACCGCATGCTTCTCAGTTTCGACTATGGACACCGCTGCTTTATTTGGAAAAACGATGGGTATATTCCTACTCCGTCCTTATTTCTTTCAGCGTGCTTGGAGGTTAATATGCTTCTTCCCCCCCTTTGGAGGGGAAGAAGCATTGCGAGGCGTTCTCGGGAGCAGGGGAGTGCGCGAAGGAGGTGCTGGAGCTGGTCCACACAGACTTGTGTGGCCCGATGCAAACCCAGAGCTTTGGAGGCTCTAGGTATTTTCTAACCTTCATTGATGATTCCAATCGTTTCACTGCTGTGTACTTCCTTTCCTCCAAGGACCAGTGCTTTGACAGGTTCAAGGAGTTCAAGGCCATGGTGGAGAACCAGACTGGCAAGAAAATCAAGGTGTTGCGCAGCAAGCGCGGTGGAGAGTACCTGAGCAAGGAGTTCCAGGACTACCTCGCTGCAGCAGGCATGAAGGCACAGCGCACCGTGCCATGCTCGCCCCAGTGGAACGGCGTAGCAGAACGCGCAAACCGTACCATCGTTGAGTTGGCCTGCTCCATGCTGCACGCGGCTCGGCTCACCTACGACTTTTGGGCCGAAGTAGTGAGCACTGTGGTATACATCAAGAACCGCAGTCCAACCGAGGCCCTGGAGCAGATGACGCCGTACGAGGCGTGGTTCGACAAGAAGCCGAGCGTGGGTCATCTTCGCACGTTTAGCAGCTTGGCGCACATGCACGTGCCGAAGGAGAAGTGGCAGAAATGGGACGCAAAGAGTGCACAGATGCTGATGATCGGCTATGACGTGGCAAGCAAGGCGTATCGCCTCTACGAGAGCAATATTGGCCACGTCATCATCTCGACGGATGTCGTTTTCAATGAAAGCAATGTCATCGGCACCAACATCATCTGCAAAGAGGCAGCAGAACCAGCAGCTGATGAAGCAGTGGGAGCAGACATTCTCCCTGACCCCGCCTCTCCTGAATCTTCCTCTACTATGACAGTGGGAGAACCAATCTATTCTCCCATGTCTGATGCTGCAGATACAGCGGCCTCATCGACAGAAGCAGAGGAAGAAGATGCACAACCATCAGCAGGAGCAGTTGTGCCGGCAGCACCGCGCCAGCCGCTTGCTAACGCTCCAGCACCAGGTCGAAGGTACCCTCTTAGGGTGCGCTACAAGCCTGGTGAGCGCGGGCATTTCTGGTTGTTGCAAAACCCAGATCACATGAATGTCGCGGTTGCAGCAGATTCAGATGAGCCAACGTCCTACAAGGAGGCCATGGCTGCACCAGATGCAGTAGATAGGGTGCAAGTTGTGCAGCAGGAGATACAGTCGTAGCTCGACAACGGCACATGGGAGCTGACTGAGCGTCCACCTGGACGTAAGGTGATCAAGTGCAAGTGGGTGTTCAAGAAGAAGCGGGGAGCAGATGGCAACCTGGAAAAGTACAAGGCGAGGCTGGTTACGAAGGGCTACTCGCAGCAGGAGGGCATCGATTACACAGAAACCTTCGCCCCTGTTGCCAAGTTTGCCTCTGTGCGTACGCTCCTTTCCTATGCAGCAGTAGAGGACTTTGAGGTCCACCACATGGACATGAAGACAACGTTTCTGAATGGTGACCTGGAGGAGGAGATTTACATGGAGGAGCCGGAGGGGTTCGTCATGGATGGCCAGGAGTACCTGGTTTGCAAGCTGCAGAAGTCGTATGGCCTCAAGCAAGCGTCACGTGTTTGGAACCAGAAGTTGGATGCGGCATTACAGTGCATGGGGTTTGAGCGCAGTGAGTGTGACTACAGCATCTATCGCTGGCAGCATGGTCATGAGGTGCTCATCATCATCGTCTATGTGGATGACATGCTCCTCCTTTCCAACAGCATGTTTGCACTGCAGGAGTTCAAGGAGGCCATGCAGGAGCGCTTCCAGATCTCTGATCTCGAGGAGGCGTCATACTTCCTCAGTATTCAGATCACGCGTGACCGCAAAACACGCTCTCTCTCTCTCTCTGTAGCAGAGCCGCTATATCAAGGATGTCTTGCAGCGGTTCGGCATGGCAGAGGCAAAACCCATCGGCACGCCGCTGGAGATGCGGCAGTTACTCGTGAGGTTCAATGGAGAAGCGGATGCAGCTTAGCGGCAGAAGTACCAAAGCGCCGTTGGCAGTCTCATGTACCTGATGGTGGCAACCAGGCCGGACCTCGCACAGGCTGTTAGCGCTGTGAGCCAGCACATGGCGAACCCCGGACCCGAGCACCAGAAGGCAGTGAAGCGGATCTTCTGCTACCTTGCTGGAACCATCAACATCGGCATCACCTACAACGGCAACGACAACAGCATCGTCGGCTACACAGATGCAGATTGGACTTCAACCCCTGAGGACCGCAAGTCCATCTCTGGACATGTGTTCCTCATGAATGGTGGGGCCATCAACTGGTGCAGCAATCGGCATGTGGTCGTGGCCACCTCAAGCACGGAAGCTGAGTACGTCTCTCTCTCAGCTTTGGAGCCAAGGAAGCAAATTGGCTTCAGCGTCTCATGGCAGAGATGAGTGGGAGTGCAGCAGTTCCAGTTCCTATGCGCGTCGACAACCAGAGCGCAATCGCACTCGCCAAGAATCCTGAGTACCATGCACGCACTAAGCACATTGACATCGCATATCACTTCATCAGGCACATGGTGCAGGAGGGTGCTATCAAGCTGGAGTTTACTCCAACCAGCAAGCAGGTCGCTGATTTCTGCACCAAGCCAGTGACCTGTGAGAAGTAGCAATTGTGCATGAAGGCATGTGGACTCAGTCCACTCTGACTGCGACCAAGTGGGAGATTGTAGGGAAAGGACCATCCGGCTCAGTTTCAGGTCCACAGGAGCAGGTTCCAGGAAACTACCAGATGCCTTCTCCGATCGTCAATCCAAGTTTAATATTAGAAGGATCAGGTGGCAAAATGCCTACGGTCCAAGTTTGAGGCCGATCCAACGGTCGGATTCGGAGATATGGTTTTCGAAGTTTCCGGGGTCATCGACCGCTGATAACCGGGTGACCATGGGCGATGGCTCCATGCCTTAGCCTGAGAAAAGAAAAAGGCAGGAGGTCCAGGGTTAAGACCTGATGGGAGAAATATCCAAAAAGGTCCTAGATTCTTGGGTTGCCTTGTCAGAGTGTGCTGACTAGGAAAAAGGTACCTCTCCTTACATTTTAGGTGAGGTGAGATCCTTGTGTGCTAGCCATGGACACATGGCGATTCTCTATGGGATTGTGGGTTATGTGACCACTAGGAGTGTGCCATGAGAGCATTTTCTAGCTCTCTAGGTCATGTGTGAGTGGTCAGCCTGATTGCTAGGCTGATTTCCTCTCTTGTGTGAGATTATGGACTCTAGTGTGTGAGCCTTAGCCTCCATGGCTAAGTGGTGTGGCTTGTGAGAGGGCTGACTTGCCCAAGCTCTAGCTCTATATGTACTCCATCATTTTGAGTGATTCAATAACCATTCTTCAGCACAAGTGATTCCCTTCCAGTCCCACATGCTTGCTGCTCCAAGGCTCCTGGCAATGCATATGCATATGCACGGGCATATGAATCCACTGATGCCTACGCATCTCCAGATGCATATGCTTGTGCATCTACAATTGATGCATATTCATATGTAGCCACATATTCACACTCATGTGTACATGCATCTGCATATGCACGTGCACATGCATATGCAGCTGCATATGCATATGTAGATGCTGCTGCATATGCAGATGTAGATGAAGATGCATATGCATAAGTAGGTGCTGCTGCATATGCACATGTAGATACAGATGCATATGCATAAGTAGGTGCTGCTGCATATGCAGATGTAGATGCAGATGCATATGCATAAGTAGGCGCTGTTGCGTATGCGGATGTAGATGCAAATGTAGATGCATAAGTAGGTGCTTTTGCATATGCAGATGTAGATGCAGATGTAGATGCAAAAGTAGGTGCTGCAGCATATGCAGATGTAGATGCAAATGTAGATGCATAAGTAGGTGCTATTGCATATGCAGATGTAGATGCAGATGCATATGCATAAGTAGGTATTGTTGCATATGCAGATGTAGATGCAAATGCATATGCATAAGTAGGTGCTGGTGCATATGCAGATGCTGATATAGATGCAGATGCGTCAGAAGATGCATATGCATATGCACATACATTAGGTCTGTATATGCATATGCATTTGCATATACATATGCGTCTGCATATGCATATGAATTTGCATATACATATGCGTCTGCATATGCATATGCATATGTGTTTGTAGATGCGTTTGCACAGATGCATATGTGTATGTAGACGCATATGCAGATGCACATGCAGATGCATATACATGTGCACATGCATCTGCTTATGCATATGCACATGCATATGCATATGCATATGCACATGCATATGCATATGCATATGCAGATACATATGCATCTCCATATGCATGTCCAGATGCATATGCATTTGCATATTGATCTACACATGCATTTGCATGTGCATATGCAAATGCAGACGCGTCTGCATATGCATGTGCACATGCATATGCATCTGCATATGAATATGCAAATGCATATGCAGATGCTCATGAATTTGCATATGCATATGTAGACGCATACACGTCTGCAGATGCACATACAAGTGCATATGCATCTGCAGACGCATATGCATATGCATATGCGTCTGCAGATGCATATGCAGATTCATGTACATCTGCATATGCATTTGCATATACATATGTAAATACATATGCATATGCATATGCATATGCAGACGCGTCTACATCTGCAAATGCACATGCAGATGCATATGCAAATCAATATGCACATGTAGATGCATCTGGAGATGCATATGGAGACGCATATGTATCTGCATATGCATATCCATGTGCAAATGCATATGTAGATGCATATGCACATGCATATGCAAACGCATATGCATATGCAAACACATATGCATATGCATGTGCATATGCATATGCATATTCATATGCATATGCATATGCAGTCACAGATGCACACGCATCTGCATATGCATTTGCACTTGCATCTACATATGCAGATGCATATGCAGCTTCATGTACATGTGCACATGCAGCTGTAGATGCATATGTGTCTACTTATGCATGTGCATATGCATATGCAGATGAAAACACATATGCAAATGTATATGCGTATGCATGTGTGTTTGCATATGCATCTCCATGTGCAGATGCATATGCAGATCAATATGCACATGCATATGCAAACGCATATGCATTTGCAGACGCATGTGCATATGTGTATGCGACTACGGACGCATACGCATATCAATATTCGTATGCATATGCATATGCATATGATGCATATGCAACAGAAACTACATAAGGTGCGGCATTAGATGTGGCATATGCATCTGCGTCTCCATTATAGGCATGTAGATGCATATGTAGATGAAGATGCATATGCAGATGCATAAACCTGCAACATATAGTTGCATGTGCTGATCATGTCAAGCGCATGCAGCCTGCTACTGGATACTCAGCAGTCGCACTAGCAGTAGCAAGTGGCAGAACAAGCTGCGGCATGTGCAATTGCATCTACTACTGTTGTTGCATATGTCGCCGTCCACAAGCAGATGGAACAGCAGCAGGCGCATGTGCTGCAGTGGCATCGGCAGAAGCAGCGCCACCTTGTGCAGCTGGCACGTGTGCAGCAGAAGCAGCACCTTGTGCAGCTGGCGCATGTGCAACAGAAGCGGTGCCTTGCATAGCTGGCGCGTGTGCAGCAAAAGCAGCGCCTTGTGCAGCTTGCGCGTGTGTAGCAGAAGCAACGCCTTGTGCAGCTGGCGCGTGTGTAGCAGAAGCAGCGCCTTGTGCTGCTAGAGCGTGTCCAGCAGAAGTAGCGCCTTGTGCAGCTGGCGCGTGTGTAGCGGCAGCAGCGCCTTGTGAAGCTGGTGCGTGTGCAGCAATAGCAGCGCCTTCTTGCAGTAGCAACAGCGCAATATGCAACAGCGGCATTGGTAGTAGCGCCACATACATCAACATAAGCGACGTGAATCTCAGCAGCAGCGACAGCGGAAAACGCGACTGTGAGCAGTAGCAAGATACACAAATCTGCATCGATCACGTGCTTAGGGCTCCGGTTGTCGGCGGGGTCACCGTCCACTTCCCGGGAGGGTCCCTGGCGAGCAACGTGAGCCCTCGGCACGTTGAATGGCGGCACTGGAGCATTGTTACCAGGAGCACCCGCAGCATCACTGGGACCAACATCGACGGCGTCCAGGTCAATGACGTGGACACGCGCCACCAGTGCGCTCACGTTCACCGTAATGTCACGCATAGGCACGCGAGGTCGTGCGGGCGGGTCAATGACCTGCGACAGCTCCGGCTGCGACTGCTGGCTTAACGCTTGCAGTGCATCGCGCTCAGCCATGGCAGATGGTGGGATGGTGCCACGCAGCGAGCGACGGACGGAGGCCATTGTTGCTTGAGTTACGAGCGGCGGTGACTTTGTGAGTCGCAAAATGTAATCCTTTTCACGCTACGACGCGGACGACTAACATCGTGGGAGACAAGTGCAACAGCACAACAGTGGCGCAGCGCAAGCTGCATTGCACTTTGCCACTGGTGTTCAGTTGCACAATTTTGCTTGCATCACGACGAGCCCTATGCGCTTTGATGGCACACGTCGCGCGTAGCGATCGCCGCGATGCAAGCAAAAGCACGCATTGAGGGCTCAGAGTGCGGTCCCGGCCCTCAACGCGTGCTTGCTTTGAATGCGGTCCAAGCCAACGGTGAAGTGCTGCAACACAGCCGTGCGTTGAGCGGCGATGCGTGACGGCTCGAGTCAGAGCCCTCAAGCTCGCTCAAGCTTGAGGGCACTTTTGGCCCGCGTCAAAGTGTGTGACAAGGTCGCACACCAGGTTGTCCAACGGTATGGCCCAACATTTTTGGCATCATACAAGAAGGAGAATGGAGAGATAAAAAAGCTTCAACCGCATGAAATGAACGCATTTGAAATAGAAAGATGTGTTATGTTGAAATACTTTGGATATTGCTACACACAACCAAAATCATGCTGTCCAAACCTACCGCACTGCCAAAACCCACACGATCCAACCGCTTAATCGGGCAGGGAGTCGTCCAACATAGCGATAGCGGTTGCATCCCGACTATCTGGTGACACGGCCGGTAAGCAGCGGGCCCTCCGGTTGATTGCCGCCCGAATAAGGGATATGGCGCTGATTGATCCGACAATGCGGGTCCTCGCGTTGGGATAGATGCGAACCAGGGCCCCCGGGTCAATTTATCCTGTTGAAAATTATAAGATACTTTAGCACAATGATTTGGTTATATTTGACTATAAAACACATAGAAATTTCCCTATCATGTTGTTAGGGAAATCTTGTTGTCTTACTAAACTGAAATATACCTTTCTTTCTAAGTTATGTTGAGCTTTGATCATATAATCAGGTTTATGTTTTCAAGGAATATTACATTTAATCAACTTGTATGAGAACATGATTGAATGGAAAAAAAGAAGAAAAATTCATTTCAACAGGAATTTACCACAAAACATGGAAAAGGAACGTATGAAATCCTTGGGCGAGCATTGGATTATGTAAAACATAACATCATCATGAATTTAAGCAGTACTTGTGCCCCTTAATGTGCTTAAATTTTGAAGTATCGCGCCAGTTTTTAAGTATACCACATTTTGATTAAGCAGTTTTCATTTTGCATCAAGATCTTAGAATATATTTTGATTCTTTTTGCTAGATTTTTTCCTTTGTAAGATACGTATTTATATGTTTTTCTATATGTAATAAAAAAGGCATGAGAGAGAAAAAAATAGTTTAAGGGGAATTCATGAAATGATGCATAAGAAAGATATTCCGTTAATGTATAATGTCTATGAATTTATCTATGAGGACAACTTGTTTACCTAGTTTTCTAACCCTATGAAGGGCGAGTAACCATGTTTCGATTTCCATCACCTATTCTAGGTTTCAAGATGCTTTGAAGGTCTTTACGATTCTCACTATAGTTTCATTTTCTTTCAACATTGTGATTCTATTTCTTTATTCCTTCCAGCGTGCTTGAAGGTTAACATTTTACCTTTCATGTACATATTTTACCTTTCAATACTAAGAATGGCTTTAGGAGATCTCCACGTATTTACATGGCTTCTTTTGTCAATATGACTCGGTCGCACGATCCTTTTCCCGACAGCCATCTTCATGGCCACATTTGAAAGGAGGAGTTGGCGCGTGCTTGAATATAGCTAAAACAGTAAGGGAGGGTGTGCATTGGAGCGCAGTCCATTATGGCCAAATCGGAGATCGAGCGACACTTTATGGCCAATATGGATAACTACGCCAAGCCACGGTAAGTTTTTGAAGGATCTTAAAAAACATGGCAAAGAAAATGACCACTCAACTTCGTCATTGTATGTTTTCACATGGGAGGACCTGAACATGCACTATGCGACTTCAAGGAGTCGGGTCATTAACATTGGGGGAATAGTAGAATCACCCCATAAACTACAAAAGTCCAAAACTAGGCAAAATCAAGGATGGAATAATTCCTTTTGAAGATTTGAACAAATTCAAGGAACACTACAATCAATTTGAGATTGAGACATCTCGTCTCGATCTCAGTTTAACAGGCGTGAAGCAAACCAACCAATACCCCGGCAACATCCGTGGTGTGCTCTTGTGGTATACATTCATGGTGTCCGCTCTACGTGGATGTACTCTCATGCTAATCAGTGCATGATCAGGCTCCAGTAAAGGGGCTTCTAACACTCCATGTAGCGCAATAAACATCCTCGCAGTCGTAGCACTGGACAAAGTGTCCATTGCCGCTGCTGGTCAACGCTGGTTGCTTATCCCCTCTCTGTCCCTTGTCGCGTCCCTTCTTCCTCTTCATCCCCTTGTGAAGGTGAACCCACGACCTCGGGGAGGTGTCACCTCCCGAAGTCTCCTTGATCTCACAATCTGTAAGGCAATGAGACATGTTACTTCTTTTTTCCTAGGCCGCCGTAACTGGTACAACCACGTGGTAGAAAACTACTGTTTTTCTTAGGCCGCCATGATCAGCACAAGTACGTGGATATTGAAACTAGTCTTCCTAAGCTATGACTCACGACAAGTGCTAGCGACTTGAATGAAGGAAACAACAAGTTACAACACAAGGGAAAGGCAAGATCTATGAGTGCCGCTCACAAAACAAGGGCGAGAGTGGGGTAGGAATTCTAATAATTCCTAACAACTCCTTCACTCCTTCCAACTTCTTGTCTTCCTCTTGTCTTATTCTCTTCCTTGGCCTCCTCTTCACATTCCTTGACGCCTCTCGTGTTCTTTGGCAGCGTCCCCCTTGAGCTAGCGGTGTTGGAGCGCCGTACAAAATCTTCAAGGTGTCATCCTCCTTTTCAGTGTGCTTTCAAGCCGTGAGAGTCCCTTGTGTTGGTGAAGAGCACTACCCCGATTTTTGGTTGAAGAGGAGGAGAGGGAGCCTTGGGGAGAGGGGAAAAGTTGATGATTTGGGGGTGGGTCCTCCCCACCTCGTCCAATGAAATTCCACCGATCTCCCTGGGGCATAGAAGAAGCTTAGAGAATTTGGCATTAAAAAAATAAAGCTCCTCAAGCGCTTTCTGGTGCAATTTTTGGTGCTTAAAATGGTTATGTTTTAAGACTTTATCCCTTTTTGGCATTCTATTGCTGCTCTAGCTACTCGCGGCGTTTTACATCTGGCCTAGGCACTGGAACCGTCGCACAATTAGTCGTGAGGGTCATCCTACTTTGAAAACCACTATAACCTGTCGTGTCTCCAGTTCCTACACTCAGGTCATTGTTGGAGTTTGCACAATGGCATACAGAGCTCGCTCGAGAGGTTTTCCCCTTCGCATCACTCTGGGGGCAATTGTCATCAACGACCCGACTTGATTTTTTCAAGTCTCCGGAGGCCCGTTTCCATTTTTACCTCGCCCCTTCATTTTGGGTCCCAAACGAGGGGGGTATTCCTTTGAACTTGTGATTTTGCATTATTTTTTTGTTAACAAAACTCATAATTCATAACAAACAAACTTGAGTTTCAGTTTTGACGCGACAATACGAAATCGTCGCGTACGAGGCACGTCTGGCGATTTCCCGTCGGCGCTAAATGTTTCTCTCACGCCTCACTCTCTTACTCTCCATCCCTCGTCTCGCTTACTTGAGGAGGCGGGGAGGAGAGATCGAGGAAGAGGGCTCAAGGCCACACGTCTCAGGCCACGAGGCCTCGCGGCCTCCTAGCTGCCAATTGAGCCACCAGCTCAATCGGCGCCTGGTGGCTCGCCGACTGGTGGCCAGCCGATCACTTGACCGGCAGCTGGCCAGCGGGTGGCTGGCCACCAGCCAACCCTTGCAATGGCAAGGGGTGGCTCGCGACCACCCCCTTTTATAGTGAGGTGGGAGGGCCAAACCGGCATTCCCGCTACACATGAACATAAGCCGCATACATCTGGAAGTTAAAGAAGAAAACGGCTGTACCTAGTATGTGAACAAAACAATGCCATATCCATTTTGAAGGGCATTCCTGATTGGCGACGGAAGTCGCCAAACGAGTGAAGCGAGGGGGGTGATGTGTCACCCCTGCCATCGCTAGAATCGCAATCGAGCGATAAGGCCTTCTATTTTTCTTACAAATCCCCATGTGCAGATTTAGGGTTTTCTATATTTACACGAGCTCCACCGCACAAACATAAAACCTTACATCTGCACATGGTGGTTTGCGAGTCCAAAAGGGTAATCGCTCGATCAAAAATGAGAGAAAAAACAACTTTTCCATTTTTTAGAGAAGAAAACTCAGTCAAAAGCATGCAAACCGCTTTCAACAACTACCCGAAATAACACTCGGGATCTTAGGGATACAACTTTTTGCAGGCTCCTGCTTGGCCGAGTGACAGTGGGACCCTACAAGTTTCCTTTCAACCCATGAGGGTTTCGTACCCCCACTTGAAACCCTCGCGAAGCTTTGTGAGAAAATTCACAAACCCTTCTATAGAGGGTTTTGTGATTTTTCTCTCATTTCCGGGGAAGTCAGCATGCTGTCGTTGTATGGCATGCGGCATCGAAATAATGTGTTCATTTGGATCAGAGTTACCAGAGTTACCCCGAACATTGAAACATCCATGTTAACATCGTTGCATCGATGTATCCCATAGTTATTACATCAAGACGGGGTGTTGTATTGAGTTGTATTGTAAATAGAAATGCGTCCATTGTTTCCTACATGTCTTTGGGAAAACAACTGGAAAGCGAACTGCTCAAGAACACCTGGTGTATTTGTTTCAGTTCCCTCGCTCGGTACTCGTACTGTCAATGCACGTGTGACTGCAGTCCGTGGAATCTGGCAGGCAGGCTCGAGAAGGCTTTCGACGTTGGTTGTATCGATTCCTTTGGACACCAGTCCAAGGTTTGAATAGAAAGTTTTTACACCGAACGGTGAAAAAAAATGGTTCATCCATCGAACGTCACACTCAAATGTTTTGGTCACACCTTTGGTTTACATGTAAATGTGCTTCCATCTATCGCCTGTCAGGCTGTTCGCCAGCACGTCGGTGTTGCCGGCTTCCACCACGGAGCCCGGGGCCACTGTTCAACTAACAGGTTGTCTTTGTTTCTTAATTATTTCATGTTTATTTGATCGCAAACCATCATGGTTCACATAAGGACTGACACATATTTCCGCAGTTTGCCTATTCGATCTGCTCCCCTCGTGCGACAGTCGTTACCAGTCTGATGGTCGTTGGGACTTTTGCAAGACCAGCCAGCTCACTCAAAAGTCTGGTCAAAAGACAACGTGAGACCACGGCATCGATGTTACATTGATGTTTATCGATGTATTGATGCCGCGGTACATGGAATACAACGGACCCCGGTGTCAACACTGATTTGGATACAATGTATTTTTTTACATGTTCCCTGGATGTATCGTGAATAAAGAGTGAAAGCATTTTTTGGATGTATGGAGAATTCTCAGTAGATGTTTCGACAATTCTTAGGATGTATGGTCACTCCCCCGGCGATGATTTTGTAAATAGTTTCTTTTTGTTGGTTTTTTTGGGGGGCACATGCGAGAACGGCCAACTGCCTCATTACGGAACCTTCACAACAACAAGGGTTTCCTTGCTGTCCCAGGATCTTTTGTGTGTCCGCCAAACTTAATGGAAGTCAGAATGTGGAATAGAAATGTGTGAAAAGTACAAAGTACAAGTACAAGATTTGCCTAAAGAATACCAGGTAGAGAGAGCTGGTGTCCATGCTCTGACGCATCTCCTGACCCCAAACCAGGGCGCACCGCCTTGCTAGGCCATCAAGGCCGTCCACGCAAGGGTCTCAGGACGTCAGGGCCAACCCCTTGCCAGGCTCGCAGCTAGTGCCAGGCTTACAGAGTTGTCAGAGGAAACTCTTGTAGATTTCGGGTGGTCTTGGCAGAGCCACCAAGCTGTGGTACACTAGCCACCAGCAATCAGGTCGCCCTCCTCCCAGGCTGGCAAGCAGAGCCAGGCTTATAGGGGCCTTGGAGGGATCTCCAGTAGTGTCCTCCACCCAAGTTGGTAGGTACAACGAGGCTTATAGGGGTCTTGGAAGGATCTCCAGCAGTGACCTCTACCCAGGCTAGCAGGCAGAGCCGGGCTTAAAGGGGTCTTGGAGGGATCTTAAGCAATGACTTGGTCAATGGTGCTCCGGTGCTATGTCGTGGAGCCTTGCACATGGACTTGAGATATGGTGTAGCCACTAAAGATCAGCTTCCTAAGATCATTGAGTATGCGGGGGTCGCCGCCTTTTATACTTGCGGACCTAACAAGTTGACTGTCTTGGTGGTGGTCGGAGAAGCTTCCTCTTGTGTACGAGGAAGTTTCACCGTAACCGTGGTTCTTGCACCACACTTGACCATGTGGCTTTGTAGGTGCAAGCCATCACCGTGTTTGTGCTCCTGTGGACTCTCACAGATCAATTAGAGCCATTGATCACCATCGTCGTAGTGCTTGTAGATCAACAGTCCTTTCAGATGCATGTGAATTGCTGATGTCTGAAAATCTGGCTTGAGGAAATTTCTTCTGTATGGAAGCTTCCTCGCCATGTTGGCTGTTCGCTGACTTACACCTGAGTCACAGGAAGCTTCCTTCTCAAGGAATCTTCATCACGTTCCACGGTGCAGCTTCTTCGTAAGTTGCTTCTGCTAAAGGCTTTGCTGCTGCCCCGTTGATGCTACCACATGATCACATTTGGTCTATGGATTACCGTCACCGTGAAGCTTGCATCAGAGTTCTCCATGTTGGTTATCCAATGGCGATGAGAGAGACACGCTGAGACGTGCCTCCGGATTGTCGCTGTAGGGCGGTCCCCACTTGTCGCCCTCACATTGCTCCATGCATCCAGTTGAGTCAGGTTTGGTCCCACCTAATCACTAAGCATGTGCAATATCTTACTAGTTTCTCATCAAGGAGGCATGCACTGTCCCCATGCACATGCTTCCATACAAATTTTCTTTCACACCCTTAGAGGGATATCTCACCAGATAAAAGTGGGCCTTTGAAGAAGGAAATTCTGTGCCGAGCCACACCCCGTAGATTCACGGAAAAATCTGTAAATTCTTCTTGGGGCCTCTGATTGGAGTTTCAACTGCGGCATGCTTAAGTGTTACATCAGCATAGTTATCGCTCACTCCAACACTCCCCCTTGATAATTACGCTGATGAAGATGACATTTTTTAGACCTTGTTTGGGGAGAAAGTTACATAAATGACGAGGCCTTTGGAGATGTACGAATCCTATTGGATGAAGTAGCATCTCCAAAACACTTATCAGTGGTTTTGGTGCTTAAAAAGTTCGAGCACCACCTTTTCCTAGCTCGGTTTTGGCTCCTTCGGGGCTATCAGGGACCTTTTCTGGTTGTAGAGCTCATAGATTGCCCCACAAGATTTTCCGATTGAGGTTGGAGCACCTCACCATTCTGGTTTCAGCAGTTGCTTGTGGCTGAAGCAATCCCTCCTCGTCGTTTTCAACGTGCTTCTCATGCATGACCATGCACGAGTTTCGGTTGTCCCAAGTGAGGTATCGGCTGCATCTCGGGACCAAGGTTGGGACTACCTGCTGGGATCGATCCAGGTTCGGTGTCATGAGCACTCCCATGGGAGAGTACTAAAGGCTTATGCCTTTAGTCACACCTCAACTTTAGTGACTACTCTCCCCGTCGTCTTAGACTTCTGCGCATGAAGTGCTCCGCTCCGCTTCTCCATGTCGACTTCTGCTTCGGTCCTGTTGTAGGCTGGCGCCATGGCTGGGATACATTGGGTGCACATGTAGCCCTCCAAGACCAATTCTTGCTCGTTCTTGAGCTAGATCCTCGCAACTTGGAAGTTTCTGCCACTCACTGACAACCCTCCTTGATTTTCCGTCGTGTCACATGGGATCTAGCCATTGCCAGTTCCGCTGGTGCTGTTTCCGGATAGGACAGGCAAATCCATGGCATCCCACTTATTGCCGCATTTCTTTGTCACGGCCTTGCGTGCCGGCTCTGTTCTTGACCGTCACGTCATTTTCCTCCCACAAATTTGGAGCTTGTAGTTCCTCGCCGACTTGCATTTGTTTTCTTTCCGGTCATCTAGGATCTCATCGCAAGGGAGCTGGCAATGCGAACTGTTTGCGAGCAACCTTTTTTTTCCTTGCTCGCCCTAGTCGACTCGTAGCTTGGCTCCCCCTCGCTCTCCGCCGCCGGTTGGGGGATTCGCGAGGGCACGCTGTAGCGGCAGGGGCTTTGCCGCGGTCGTGCCTGCTGCCGTGGCAGTGCTTCATCATGGTCCAGCCTGCCATCGCGGCAGTCTTTGCTGGTCTAGCTCGCTGTCGCGGCGATCTGGTGCAAGGTCCCACGCGGAGCTGACTCCTCCCCTTTCCCATAGGTCCTATTCAAATTGCGAGAATGAGTGACGACTCCCCATTTTTTTCCAGAGGTTGTGTTTTGCTCACGCAAGTGAGCGATTCCTCCTCCTATACTTTTTCACCCTCAATCCACTGGCTACCATTTCGAGATGTTTTCTACACTAGCTTTAAAAAATGGACTGTTGGGCTAACCTATTCCAGTCCCAATGCGACAGCAAAGTGAGCTGCTTCTCGGATCCATCCAGAATTGGCTTGACTGACTTTGCTTTTCTTCAACTGCTCCAAACGTGCAGTATGCAAGCAGTTGCTGTCGCTCCTTGATGTTGATGGAGGATGCTCCAACTGATGATATCACCACTCTTGTCGTTGAAAGTGGTGAGGTCCACTTTCGTAAAATAGGTTTGATACACGTTGATGTAGAATGTTGCATCAATTTCTGCTGCCAGCTGCTCCTCAACGCTTGCAAAATACCATTCTTTTTCCATTGTTAATAGAGCGGCCCTCCTCAAACATTTCACGCTCTATGGAAAGAGCCAAACTTAGGAGAGTAGATGAATGATGTTTGCTTTTCACCAGCTTTCCTTCTTTTTTGTCGCACTCCGTTGCGAGCACAAAACCTTTGACGTAGATTTGAAATCTTGCAGACAGATTGTTGCTCCCTCAGGTCTCCTCCCCCTCATTGGTGAAGGTCCGGATCGTTGCGATGACTCTCAAAGCCCCACAAATCTGCTCCCAATTACTTGATAGGAGTGAGAGAGTCTCCACTGGTACTATGCCAATGGAATATCACTCCGTTGGGCATGCCACCTCCACGAGGTGGGCTTACTACAACCACCTACGGACATGACAGGAATGATGGTCGTGGAGTAGAGCTCCATCATGCATGCCACCTGCAAAGAGGTGGACTTACTGAAATATGTGCCAACATGGCAGGAACGTTGTCTGTGGAGCACAAATCCATCATGCATGCCACCTCCATGAGGCGGGCTTACAGCAACCATCTGCCGACATGGCCGAAATGTATTTCATCAAACATAGCTCCTTCGCACATGCCACCTCCATGAGGTGGGCTTACTGTAATCACGTGCCAAAATGGCAGGAATGTCCGTCATGGAGTAGAGCTCCATCACGCATGCCACCTGATGAGAAGTGGGCAAACTGCAACCGTTTGCCGATATGGTAGGAATGTTGTTCATGGAGCATAGCTCCATCGCGCATGCCACCTGCCAAGAGGTGGAATTACTGCAACCACCTGCCTACGTGTCAAGATTTCATCATTTCTTCCTCTCCTCTTGGACATGACATGCCCCTTCTTGTTGGTGCACTGTCGCATCGGCTCAACACTGTTGTTGCTGACTTGTGTTCCATCGTCACTTGGAATTCAGTGGATGAATTGTCATCTCTTCTCCCATGCTAACAATAAAGCTGGGTATTTTTCTTCTGCTGCAATGTCTGATGTACCAGATCTAGAAGACAAAGGATATAGACCTCCTCCACCATCATGGAATTCTAGTTCTCCGTCATCTCCCTCTCTTGCAAAGGTCAAGACAGAGATGGTCACAGAGCTGAGTGGAGCCTCATTGCTCCACATACATCCTCCAGGCTATAGCCGTGTCCCATAGCCATGAGGCTTATCGACTATTTTGGGCTCTTGCCAAGAGCCTTCTTGATCTTGGCAGCTTCAAGTGCTACTTTAACGGCTGCGTGTTGGGGAGTTCTTCTGCCGTAGGAGTTTTTCTTCCCTCACTACTCCTAAATGTTTTTTTGACACACTCTCCTCCTCTTTCTTCCTTCTCTTCTTCTGCTTCCTTTGTTGTCCAATGCGTAAAAAATGGAGGATAATGTACATGCAGAAGGCAGAAGCTGAGCTGCTGCTGAAGTACTCAGCATTGTTGCGGTGATAAAGACGCCACCGCCGGTGGTGGTGAGCTGTTTTGCTATGGCCACCATATTGTCTATTGTCATCAGCTGCATTCTTTGCTGCTTCACATGTGCTTGTGCCTTGCTGCTGTTGAAGTTTCTTATGCTGCAGCTGAAACCACGCCAATTGCTGTTGAAGTTGTGCAATCTGGACGGCTTGAGTGGCATATGACCGTTGCAAATGCTGCATGTGAGATGCTTGTGCGGCATGCATCAACTTCTGTTTTGAAGGAGGAGCTCTTGAGCTCCCATCTACTGCCTCAACGCCTCCCTCTTGTGCTCCATAGCTTGACAGGCTGCAGCTTCTTGTTGTGCCATGCATTGCGCCTCTTCTGTGAAGCGTTCCTCATCTGGTGCTTGGCGTTGTGTGTGGTTTACGACATGGTGTCCTTGATCAGGGCACATTTGCAGACCATGCAAAACAGAGTTCTAATCAAGAGCAAGAGAACCTGCCCTTTGATCAGCCGCCTCCATGTTGCTCATGGTCTCTTGATGCTCTTGTCTTATGCAGGCCGAACGTCGCGAAGGCCTGTCGTGCTACACGCTTAGGAGAAGGCAGACGTTGCTCCCCCTCAAGCTTGTACAGGGATGGTTAAGGACTACTTCACTAATCCACACTGCCTCTACTCCTGTTGTTACACTGGCTGGACATAAAGCCTACTGCTCTGATACCATGTTGGGTTTATGGGGGGCACACGCGAGAACGGCGAACTGCCTCACCGCGGAGCCTTCACAACAATAAGGGTTTCCTTGTTGTCAGAGGATCTTTTTTCTGTCCAGAAAACTTAGCAGAAGTCAAAATGTGGAATATAATCATCTTGAAAGTACAAAGTACAAGTAGAAGATCCGCCTAAAGAACAGCAGTTAAAGAGAGATCATGTCCATGCTCTGATGCATCTCTTGGCCCCAAACAAGGACACAACACCTTTTTAGGCCGTCGAGATCATCCACACAAGGGTCTTGGCATAACCATCATCTCCAGTGATGGAAGGCCTTCACGACGTCACGGCCACCTCCTTGCTAGGATGGCAACTAGCGCCATGCATGCAGGGTCGTCAGAGAAAACTCTTATAGATTCTGGCTGGTTTTGGCAGATTAAGCTGTGGTAGATTGGCCACCAGCAAACAAGTCGTCCTCCTCCCAGGCTAGCAAGCAGAGCTAGGCTTACAGGGGCCTTGGAGGGATCTCCAAAATTGTCCTCGACCCACGTTCGCAGGCACAACCAGGCTTACAAGGGTCTTGGAGGGATCTCCAGCAGTGACCTCCACCTAGGCTGCCACAAAGCTAGACTTACAGGGGTCTTGGAGGGATCTTTCGCAGTGACTTGGTCAAAGGTGCTCCGGTGCTAAGGCGTGGAGTCTTGCATGTAGACTTGAGATATGGTGCGGCCACAAAAGATTAGCTACTGAAGATCATTGAGTATGTCGGGGTTGCCGCCTTTCATTCTTGCGGCCCTGGCAAGTGGATTGTCTTGGTGGTGGTCGGAGAAGCTTCCTCTTGTGCACGGTGAAGTTTCATCGTAACCGTGGTTCTTACACCACAGCTGATCACGTGGCTTTGTAGGCGCAAGCCATCACCGTCTCCGTGATCCTTAGATCCTATGGACTCTTACGGATCAATGAGAGCCGTTGATCACCATAGCCGTAATGCTTGTAGGTCGACGCTCCCTTCTGATGCACGTGAACCGCTTATGTCTGAAGACCTGGCTTGAGGAAACTTCTTTTGTATGGAAGCTTCCTCTCCATCTTGGTTGTCTGTTGACTTACACCTGAGGCATGGGAAGCTTCTCTCTCAAGGAAGCTTCATCACGTTCCACGGTGCAACTTCTTCGTAAGTTGCTTGTGCTAGAGGCTTTGTTGTTGCTCCGTTGATGCGACCACATGATCACATGTTGTCCATGGATTACCGTTACCGTGAATCTCAATAGCTCTCCACTTAGGTTGTCCACATGGCGATGAGAGAGACACGCTGAGTCATGCCTCCGGATTGTCGGTGCAGGATTGTCCTCACATTGCTCCATGCATGTAACTGAATCAGGTTTGGTCCCACCTAACCATCAAGCGTGTGTAGTATCTCACTAGTTTCTGATCAAGGAGGCATGCGCTGTCCTTATGCACATGCTTCCATACAAATCTCCTTTTACACCCTTTGAGGGATATTTCACCGGACAAAATGTGGGCCTTTAAAGAAGGAAATTCTCTATCAAGCCGCACCCGACAAATTCACAGAAAAATGTGTGAATTCTTCTTTGAGCCTCTGATTTGAGTTTCAACTAAAACATGCTGAAGCAGCAGATGAGCGCAGTTATTGCTCACTTTAACAGTTTTCATGTGAGCATGGCTGTGGTAAGGGCGAAGAACTGACACCATGTTATTGTTAGTGATTGTAGAGTGTCAAATGTTGCCCACTCAGTTTATCGATGTTTCATGATACTCGAGTGATTTCTTGCCTTCGAGGTCACTTGTCCGAATCAGCACCAAAATTGATGAGGACCTGAGATATTGCAGGGCTCGTATTCCGTATTACAAGTGATTTACTTTCCGATTATACGGGTTGGCATCGGACGCCAAATAGCGCCTTTCTGTGCCGCGTCCGCCAAATACCTAGACCCACCTTCTCTCGACCGAACACTCTCAGGTAGTTAGTCTTCAGTTGCCATTGATTAGATAAATCCTTCGTTAAGATCGACATTCTTTTGCGGTAGAAGTCAGTCCGTTCTCAATAAACTACGATGTTGACATAAACATTTGATATCATGTCTTGATTCTATGCATTCGTTGAGATTGTGCAATTCGATTAACGTCATGATTCTATAACATTTGTTGAGGCTTGCCACGTAGGATTTTCTTGGCTTCAATTTCCAGTTGATTGGCGGTTAATCACTTGGTAATCGCCGCTGAATTCAACTATGGAATGGCAGCCTCGTGCACATGGGCAAGATCTCGCAAAAATACTCGCTAAGACTCGCTCTTTCGCAACCTTCCAAATGATAGAATCACTAGCAGTAACAGGGGTGGTGAACCGGCGCATTGATTTTGCTATTGATTCTATGATCCCGCTGGTTTGGTTTGCGAGATGCGGCACGGCGAGTGCTCTTGCGAGCGCTCGCAAATTCTTGCCAGTGCGCCAAAACGCCGTTCAAGAATCGGTGGAAGAATCAAAGGGTTCTCGCCGATTCACACTGATTCTATCGGCCTGAAATCCTACGTGTCGTCGTTCCCAACGTCCAGGAAATGTCTTAAGTGCGGCGAAGCGAAGAATCAAAGCTAAGAACCACTATGAAGAAGTTCATTTTAAAACATCTTCCAAAAAAATTTTCACTGAATTGAACGGAAAATGCAAGGTCAAGAACAGTTATCGAACCTGTTAGAAACTTGCCGAAATCACTCGCGTAGCTTGACGTTGCAATATTCGGAGTTGCGCAGGGGGGGGGGGGGGGGGGGGGGATCGGAGTAGGATAAACGTCCGCAAAATCAAGACGTTCAGCCGCAGATGTCAGAAGGGGTACATCGGCGAGAATTGTAGACACGGCTGCTAGGTCCCGCTGATTTAAACCGGTTCCCTCTCGATGACAGAATCATAAAAGAATCATATTCTAGGCGCGAAACCCTAGAATGAACAGCAAAATCACAACGCCGGTTCATCCCCAGGGCATCGGTTCAAGGCCAAGGTCGCCTCCGAAGGCGACCCGACTTCCAGGGGCGCCCGCGCCTCGAACCAGCATTGGGTTGGTTGAACGCCAGTAATGAGGTCATGCACATCTGCGTGTAGCTCGTTTCGACGGAATCATGGCACTCTGTCGAGCGCGGGGGTGGACTTTGGCGCTCTCTCTGCTTTGGCTGGTTCATGGCGCCACCGCATATCAAGGTTCAGCATTTTCACCATGACATGATGAAACCAGGCTTTCATTCCCGTCTCCAGGTCTTACCACGTTCTCTGCTGCTCACCTCATGCAGCTCGGTCGTCCTGCCCCCTCGATCTCAGCGACTACAAGCTGGATAAGGCGGCAGACTTCTGCGGCAAGAACCTCAACGAGTATGACCCTTCGCGGTGCTGCAAAGCTCTTGCACCTGTCATGCAAGTGGACGCTACACTCTCCAACCTCGGAGATGACGGGTACGTGCGCACTCACGTCCTTCTAGTGTCATTTTTCTCTGGCTTTCATTTGAAGTTAATGGCAACGGCAATTTCGCTATCGTTGCATGCCTCGCAGCGCTCGAGATGCATGTGTTGCGGACTTGCTCGCAACTATCAAGGATAACGTAACGTCGGTGGGGCATGTGGCCAACTTATGCGGCATAGCGTATACCTCTGCACCAGCCAACAGCCCAGTACCAGTTGCACTTCCATGCCCGGGAAGAGATGAAGTGGGTATTGTGCCCGTCCCTCAGTCGGACGGAAGGTTTCGCTTCAACCTAATCGGCCTTTTTTCCGTTTCATGCCTTCAATCCTGCAGATTTCCGGACTTCTATCTTCGAGGCTAGTTTCCTCGTGTGCGTCAGCGGAATCCGCGACTGTCTGTATGAAAGGCCCCTGCCTCAAACTTTTGCAGCAAGCATCCTTGGATGCCGCAACGCTGCAAGGAACAGTGCCGACAAAGATTGGAATCATCAGCGGATGCGTGCAAGCCATCATCAATGCTCTCCAGGAAGAGCACAGCCTGCGATCTTCCGTCGCCACTGCGCTCTTATCTTGTCCAGTTGAGAAACGAACCTGGGCGGGGCAATGATCTGCTTTTGTTTGGAACGTAGACTCATCGTCTGTGTAGCTTGCAGGGCTGCCTTCACCTCCCCCACCTCCTGGAGAGGCCATGAACATGACGAAACCCACATGCCCAGTCACCGACCCTCAAGAAATTCCTTTGGCTGCGAACTTCAAGCCAGCATTCAAGGCTTGCTTACCTTCCCGTACTTCCGGCTTTGACTGCACTGCGTGCACTGCTGCACTCCTGGCTGCGGGAGCGCAGGTGAGCTTAGGACTAAGCCATTTCATACGAATCATTCTTTTTGGAGATTTCGACGTATTTCTGGACACTTGCCATTTTGTCTTGTACAGCTAAGTGCAAGTTATCCAAGCATTCAACGCGTCCTTAACGGAGACTGTTTTCTGTTCTCTCTGAGCTACATCTCTTATAGTGCATCATCGTCAAAGCTGGAGAAGATAGAAGCGTGCTTGGTAAATCTCAAAGATTTCTGTTTGGAGATTGCACCAGCATCATCTTTTGCCCCGGACTTAGTGTTGCTGGTGAAAGCGATTCTTGCAGGAGTCATCTGGCTTTCTCAGAAACACAAGCTCTCTTGTAGAAGAGGGCGCTTCTCAGCAGAACCAGACGGATGCCAACTGCAGCACGCTGAATGTCACAAAAGATTTGGATGATATGTCCCTGTTGTCGCTTGATAGTCAGTGCACTGCCACAGCATTGTTGTCTTCACCAGCAAGCAACTCGAGCTGCACAGCATGCTTGGGTGCCTTCCTTCCAGCTATTTTGCTTCGTTCAGAAGCGAATCCTAGCCCTAACTGTCTTTCTCAGAATCTTCTGGAGGTGCCAGCACGATTCCAATTCCCTTTTTGCAACTCCTAAAAACAATAGTTCCAGAGCTTATGTGTGTCCTCGGTCATGCAGGCGTTTTCTGGGTACCCGAGGGCAAGAGCTACAAGTTCTGCACACAGGCTAAGCCTTCAGAGCTGTTTCAGTTCCGAGGTCTGACCTCTCTGTATCAGTGGCATTTGAGAGGCAAGTCCATGGAATCGCCTCTTACAGAATCTGTGGGGTTTTGCAGATGAAGAGGTTACAAGCATTGGGATCTGATTTCTTCACGGTCCAGAACTTGACCTTACCCCGCCTTCCCCTTAGCCCTCCACCAGGCCGAAGTCCTCTACGGTCACCTCCAAAGAGTCCAAAACCTCCTCCACCTTCTCCTCAGCCTCCACCGCCCCCACCTCCAGTCAACACTAAACAGAAAGGAGCCTCGACAATGTCTCCTTCCTACATCATGGGATATTCTTTTCTTGTGCTTCTTCTCGTTTTGTCTTCCTGACCTGCAGCTTTTTTGGATGACCATAATGCATGGGCGGATTGAAGAGGACACCCTTGGATAGAAGTGGTGACAGAAAGGTGAAACATAAGTGATAGAAAACTAGAGTTGCATTTTGTCAAAAGGTACTAGTAAACGCGGTCTGCTTCAGAGGCAACAACCACACTGTCCTGACTCTATATGTCATCACAGTCTTCCACTACTTCCTCTCAGCCGCCATCCTGCAAGTATTTCCCTCATCTTCCGTACCTTCTCTATCATTGTGTTTTTTCTTGCTCCTCCTGGCAAAACCTCATTATCCAATAACTGTTTCATTGTGAGCACATAGGCTGAGCACATAGAGTTTCAAGCCTCTCCATCCCTTGCTCTGTGTGTGTGTGTGTGTGTGTGTGTGTGTGTGTGTGTGTGTGTGTGTGTGTGTGTGTGTGTGTGTGTGTGTGTGTGCGTGCGTGCGTGCGTGCGTGCGTGCGTGCGTGCGTGCGT
>SZWC01000968.1:48620-68408 GCA_023375785.1 Penium margaritaceum
AGAGAGAGAGAGAGAGAGAGAGGGAGAGAGAGAGAGAGAGAGAGAGAGAGAGAGAGAACTTCTTGCATGCTCTTCATTCAATACCGGCTAACCTGTCAATGTTTGCAGGCACGAAGTCCTCTACTCCCTGGAGGAGAGCTCTCGAAGAGAACATGAGGGGCCAGGGTAACTTCATCGCGTGCCCAGAAGACCCTCTCGGCCATGTGAGCAAAGAATAGGTGTAGCTCTCCATGTGCTCAAACGATCTTTTGCCGGGCGCATGTTCTTTCCCAACACATACAAGTAGCAAACCTGTCGGTCAGTTTGCCTTCAGCGACATTCACTCCCAAGGTGTTGTTTCTAAAGTTCTGAAGACGCAAGTGACCTGTTGACTATGACACGCATTAGTCTCTGGGATGGCGTTTCAATGATCGTGCATGAGATCGTGTTTTGGAGAACCTCAACCAGATTATGCAAGATGATGTAGCAGTGATGGCACTAAATGTGCCCATCTTGGATTGATGTTGAGAGCATGATGACCCAAAGAAGGCATCTCGGAAAAGACGTGTAGAAAATCTACACTCGACTGAAGCATACCTGGTTGAGGTGATGCACCCTCACGCTCGTGGCCGATGTGGATACTCAGAATATTCCTGTGTATGTGTGAGGTACCGTAGTGCCACTAGTATTCGATCAAAACGATTCTAAACCATGAAAATTTTCAATTTGTTGGAGTTAAAAACCTATCCACGTAGGAAATTCAACTTTGGAGTGGCCAAAATGCATTCTTGTCATTGTGCTTGATGTCTTGTGCGTGCATTTCTAAGTCTCTTGATCGCTCCTTTGATTGGATGACTGGCACAAGAGAGGCAACATCGATCTCTCAAGCAAGAAGTTGGAGCTCAAAATCATAGATCTTGTTGGTTTTTTCACACATCTATCATTTTTACTCTGTTGTGTTCTCTCGTCTTCTGTACATTGGCGTGCAGATGACTGACGGCAAGACGCAACGCTGCTGGAGTGTCGTCTGGTGGAGCCGATGCACGCTGAGGTGTACAGGCAGTTTGGTGGAGCATCCTCCCTCCAACGTGCTCAGCTCCACCAGCAGACCTCCTTGGCATTTGTGCCGCCAGCAGTCATTGTCGCTACATATGCTTTCCGCATGCATCCAGTGACATGTCTGACTGCATTGTTGTGTTCGCAACGCCATGTTACACCTAGGGTCCAAGTTTCATGATATTCTGGCGTTGTTGGTACTGGGGATTAGCGTAGACACTACCTGGGTTCAAGCAGCTGTAACTCCTCACTGGTATTTTGTAGTTGATTCCCACCGCACGACTGCGTTTATAGCATGCGTATCATGGTATGGTCTAGATTTGAGGCAAAACGGACGGCGCCCTCGTTGTAGGCTGACGGCCGTCTGGCAGGGCTCATCGAGAAAAGCATACCCATCAGAAAACACCCTACTGCGCTTGGATTTCGACGACTGAGATGAACCATAGTTATTTCGACGAATAAAATAGAATTTCTAGTTAATTTGCTATAACCTGAATTTCAATGTAAATCTTAATCCGTCACCTTTCATTCGACGAAGGGTTAAGGACACATTCGGATTTCAAAGATTTCTGAATCGATCGACCGCTTGATTGTTCGAATTGCCACATTTCGGCATTCGAACGGGCGAGCGGTTGAGTGTTTGCCTCGCCGTCGACTTCCTCGGCCGGCGAGTCGGCGACGAGATTTTACCTCCACCCGCCAAAAAGGAGAAAAAAAAAAGTCATGCCTGACAATACAAAACACGTAATAGAACCTTGGAATTAAAAAGCGACCCACACAGTTTGAATTCCATGAACGAGTATTGTAAAAACTTTAGTGAAACGTCAATTTCGACCAAAAAATCATTTTCGACGAATTTCAACCACTTTCACAACAGTTAATATCAAAATCAAAGAGCAGTACGGTAGGTCTATTTTCTGATTGGCTTAGAAACTGAGTAACAAGCTCTACAGAGCTGGGGGGAGACTATTTCTTGAAGGGGTCTCCCATTGTTGTTTATTCTCAGTTCTTAATGAGCCATTTCCAGTTTTCAGCTGTTGTCTGGCGCTAACTCTGGCGCGCGCCATTCTAAGTAACAAACACAAGAGCTCTCAGATTTAGGCTCTTGCGCAACAGACTGAGGGGGGAGCTTGAGCAATAAGCGTGGCTTCCCGCACGCTGCAACAACAATGATGCTACACAATGATACTCCACCGCCATCGATTCAGACTGGCAAGCAGTTCCGCACCTGGGAGCTCAACTTCCGCATCTGGGCATAGGGCGAGGGCTTGTGGCCCTGCTACGTCCTGCCCTTCGACTCCACCCAGGCCGACTAGGTACATGACGCCGGTCCCGCCGTGCGTGCCCTTGTCCCTATTGCCCCTCCAGATGCACGCCTTGCCCTTAAGTCCTCCCTTGGCGACTTTGCCACTGACTCATTCCGTGACCCCGTAGCAGCGTGGGACGTACCCACGCGCCCTCATTGTCTGTCCAGTGACGCCGAGACTAGCCACCTAATCCGGGAGCTCAACTCCCTCCGCATGGAGGAGACCGAGACGATCACCTCCTATTGGCAGCGTGCCAAGGATATCTGCGCCGCCTCGGAGACGCCACGCCACCCCCTCTCTTTGCGCTCCTAACCATCAAGTGCGGCGCCACCGACGCCTTCTCCGACGTCTTCGTCAACTACTCCCAGGAGGTCCTTGTTGCAATGGCTATCCAGGGTACCCTCATGCCCTCCGCATATGAGCTCTTCCTCCGCATCGTGGAAGCTCGTCAGGATTCAAACATCCATCGCTCGAAGTCCCTCGCCTCTCCAACCATTGCCTCATTGGCTGTTACCGGCCCAGTTGAAGCAGCGGCTTCCGACGTAGCCTCATTTGGCAAGAAGAAGCGTAGGGGTAAGAAGGGCAAGGCCCCACAATACCAATCCAGTGGATCCGATGGTGGAAGCCTTATTTACCACAACTGTGGATAGCCAGGACACAGGTGGTACACTTGTCCACTCCCAATTGACGAGGCTTGCGTCATCGCCACCATGAGCTGACAGCGTGAGCGTCGCCTTGCAACCACTACTGTGACTGTCGCTGCTCTCGCTGCATCTGCGCCGCTTGCGACGGCTACAATGGAGTATCTTCCAAAGTCATCAGCGCCCGCTCTTTTGTCATTGGTGCCTTCCTTCTCTTTCTTGGACTCCGAGGTGGTCACACCGCAGTCGTTCTACTCCATCGGGCCCTCCACTCGCAAGCGTCAGCTGGAGCCGCTCATCGCACTCTAGCTTTGCCTTCCTCGCCTTCCTCCCCAAGGAAGTGCGAGTTGCTTCACCACTGGTTCCACTGTCCTACCCTACATGATAGAGTCTGTGCTGCGGCCGTGCCCTGTATCTTTGTCCACTCCATCCTCTGTTGTGCTCTTCCTACCTGCTCCTCATCATGATAATGTCGCCTGGCAGGATGACTGACAGTCACAGTTTGCACCTCCGTCGACAGCGTCCGCGTCATGTGACCTTCAATCACCTGGCCACTCCGGTCCAGGATCCATCAAAGACCTGGATCATCGTCTTTGGGGCCAAGCATCACATAACGGCCTCGCGCAAGGCCTTCAATGTCCTCGGTCATGTCACCAATGTCTCCGGGGTTGGAACGGGTTCTAGTCGGGTGTTACATGTTCTTGGTGTCCGCGTTGTTCAGTTTCGTGGTCCTGCTGGTGATGTCTTCGTGACTGATGTCCTCTTTGTCCCTGGCCTTGAGCTCGGCCTCGTGTCTATCACAGCCCTTGATCGCATGAGCATGGACGTTCTGCACTTGCGTGCAGAACGTTATGGGTTCCCTCTCGACTGTGTCCATCGGAGAGCATGGTCGTTACGTCCTGACATTGACGGACGACTACTCTCGGTATTACTGAGTCTTCTGCCTTCGGCAAAAAAGCGACGCCGCTCCCACCATTCGGGACTGACTTGTTCGTGCCAAGCGCAAGTATGATCGCTCCTTTTGCTTCTTCCATTGTGATCGCGGCGGTTAGTTCATGGAGGAGACCACACTCTTCCTTGCCTCCCGTGGTATCCATCATGAGACGTTTGCGCCGTACACGCTAGCCCAGAACGCCGTTTCTGAGCAACAGAACCGCACCATGGCTGATGTCGTCCGCACCATGCGGGTCGAGTCCGGTCTCTCTGACGACTTCTACCTCGAGGCCCTGACCTACATGACATGGGTCTGGAACCGGATTCCCTACAGACCCATTCCCTTTCAGCCCATGCCATACCAACACTGGTGTGGAGAACGAGCCAACCTCCGTCCAGCACACGTCTGGGGTTGCGTAGCCATCGTGTGGTTGCCTGTGCCACAGCAGGGTAGCAAGCTCCATCCTCGCGGTCGTCCCTACACCTTCCTTGGTGTCTCGCGTTAGTCCAAGGCATGTCGCTTCTAGGATCCCACCCGGCACTGCATCATTGAGCTCCGAGACACCCTCGTCTTTGAGGACCTGTTTTCCCATGACCTCATTTGCTCTGGCATATCGATGTTCCTTCCGTCGCGTGGGGGAGTGGTGGCTCCATCCTCTTTCCAACCGCGTCCGATCGTCCCATCGTCTATGCCCACGAGTCCCTCTGCACCGGCTGCCCCATCCGTGTCCTCCAACCCCTCTGGGCCGGCTGCCCCATCTGTGTTTGCCAGCCCCTCCGGGCTGGCTGCCCCATCCGTGTCCGCCAGCCCCTCCACGCAGGCTGCCTCGTCCATGTCCGCCAGCCCCTCCGGGCCGGCTGCCCCATCCATGTTCGTCGGCCTCTCCGGGCCGGCTGTCCCATCCGTGTTTGCCAGCCACTCCAAACCGGTTGCCCCGTCTATGTCTGCCAGCCCCTTCGGGCTTCCCCATCCATGTCCGCCAGCCCCTCCGGGCCGGCTGCCCCATCCATGTCCGGCAGCCGCTCCGATCCGGCTGCCTTGTCCGTGTCCGCTTGCCCCTCGAGACCGACTGCTCCATCTAGGTTCGAAAGCCCCTCCAGGTCTACTGCTCCATCCACGTCCGCTAGCTCCTCAGGGCCGGCTGCCCCGTCCGTGTCCTCCAGCCTCCCGGGCTGGCTGCCCCATCAATGTCCGCCAGCCCCTCCGGACTGTCTACCCCGTCCGTGTCTGCAAGTCCCTCCAGGCCGACTGTTCCATCCACGTCCGACAGCCCCTCCTGGCCGGCTGGTCCGTCCACGTCCGCCAGCATCTCAAGGCCGGTTGCCCGTCCATGTCAGCGTGCTATACACATGATCCGGGTGGGAGCCTTCGACTCAAGCCGACAGTGAGCACTCAGGCCGCCCCCTCACGCCCTCTCTCGCCACGACCCCCTGTCACCCCACGAGGCTCCTTGCCTCCTGTCAGGCCCACTTCCACAGTTGTGAGTGGAAAGTACGACACTAAGGCACTTGGCTTCGCCACGCTGTCAATCATCATTGACCTACATCCAGAATCAGCCTTGGGTTATGCCTTGCTCCATCAAGAGCACATGTATGCCATCACGACCACGCCCACGCGTATGCCACCAGGAGTGTGGGACGCACGCACCCTTACTGTCCGTCCCACGGAGCGACCAGAGGATTCAGCCACCTTACGTGAGGCTCGCCCGTCTTCCGAGGCCGCTCACTAGGAGGTTGCATGTGCCAACGAGCTTGCCGCCATTCCGCAAGATCAAGTCTATGAGCTCGTCAACCTCCCCCCAGGTCGCAAGGCCATTGGCGCCAAGTGGGTTCTCCAGCGAAAGTGGAAGCCAGATGGGTCCTTGGAAAAGTACAAGGCATGTCTTATAGCCAAGGGGTTTTTTGAGGTACTTAGGATCAACTATGACCAGATCTTCGCCCCAGTCGGTCGATTCTCCACTAGTCGAGTGATGTTCAGCCTAGTTGCCAAGCACGGGTTGGAACTGCATCAGATGGATGTGAGCAACGCCTTTCTCCATGGCTCACAAGAGGGCGAGGAGCTCTACATGGTGCAGCCTCCAGGCATCGATGATAGCTCCAGCAAGGTTTGGAAGTAGTGGAAGGCCCTTTATGGCCTGAAGCAGTCACCCCGCTGCTTGAATTTGGCCTCAGTTACACGCTTCTCATTGGCGGCCTCCTTTGCAGCTTTGCCAACCCCGTGTTGTTCATCAGTCTGCGAGGTTAGACACTCATGGTTATCGTGGTCTATCATGGGTTATCGTGGACAACTTGCTCATCGCATTGCCAGATGCAGCTGCCATCCAGCGGGTCAAGGACCTGCTCCATGCTGCCTACCAGATGAAGGACCTTCGATTAGCACAAGTCTTTTTGGGTATGGAGCTTTAGCATGATGGCTCTATGGGCAACCTGCATGTCTATCAGGCCGCTTACGGCCAAACCTTATCCGAGGCTTCACTAAGGACATACCTCTTGTGCCAAGAGCATCCTCACCCGTGTTGCCCGATGGCCACACGATGCTCAAGAGCTCTGATCTAGATGTGGTGGGGGAGTCAGTAGACGTGACCACTTATTTACGCGTCATCGGGTTACTGATGTTCCCGGCAATGACAAAGCGTTCAGACATTGCGTTCACCGTCAACCTCCTTGCAAAGTTCTCTCAGGAGCCGCATCACCTCCACTTCGAGGCCGCAATCCGAGTATTGTGCTATGTCCTCTCTACCCCGCTGCGGGGCCCCATGTTCCGTCGACAGCCATCTGTTGTGGCCTCTCTACACCGACAGTGACTAGGCCCTCAGTCCGGGCGGCAAGAGTCGTACTGGCTCGATCTTTCTTGTTGGCGGCACGACTGTGTCCTGGCGTAGTGACAAGGCTCCATTGCACGCACCACTGCAGAGGCTGAGTATGTCACTCTTGGTTCTGGCGCTTGTGAGGGCGTGTGGATGCGTCGCCTGTTGTGTGAGTTGCATCAGTCAGTCCCGTCCATCATACTACATTGTGACAATGAGAGTGCCATGGCCATTACTGACAATGACGGTGTGCATCACACTCGCACAAGGCACATCAATGTCGAGTATCACTATGTGCATTTATTGTTCCATGACGGTAGCATCAGCATTGTGTGGGTTGATACAGCATGGTAGTTGGCTGACTTCTTGACGAAGGCACTGGAGCGTGACTCGTTCATGAAGGCTGTGAATGCGGTCAGCGTGCGTCCATGAGGTTTTCTCTCTCTCTCTCTCTCCATCTCTACTTGGTCTCTTTGCTCTGTGCCCGCCTATATGCATTACACCTGTGAGTCATGGGGGAGTCTTGGTTTCATCACACTTCTCTCATTTGTACTCTGTTGTGTCCTCTCGGCTTGTGTACACTTGCGTGTAGATGACTGACGGCAAGATGCAACGCTGCGGGAGTGTCGTCTGGTGGAGCCGACGCACGCTGAGGCCTACATGCAGTTTGCTGGAGCCTCCTCCCTCCAACGTGCTCATCTCCACCGGCAGACCTCCATGGCGTTTGTGCCGCCAGCAGTCGTTGTCGTTGCATATGATGTCCGCATGTGTCCAGCACAATGTCTGAGTGCACTGTTGCGTTTGCAGTGCCATGTTATCCCTAGGATCCAAGTTTCCCAATTTATGGGCGCTGTTGGTACTAGGAATTAGCGTAGACGCTGCCTTGGTTTAGGCATTTGTAACTCCTCACTGCTATTCTTATAACTGATACTGACCACACGATTGTGTTCGCAACGTGCGTATTATGTTTCAGTCCAGCTTTTAGGCAAAACGGACGATGCCCGGGTTTTGGACTGTCGACCGTGTGGCAGGGCTCACCGAGAAAAGCGTGCCTGTCAGACAATAGGTCTATTTTCTTTTTGGTTTAGATTATGAGTAACAAGCTCTACAGATCTGGGGAGAGGATGTTTCTTGGAGGGGTCTCCCATTGTTGTTTATTCTCAGCTCTTAATCAGTCATTTCCACTTTTCAGCTGTTGTATGGCGCTAACTCTGGCGCGCCCAGTTCTGAGTAACAAACACCAGAGCTCTCAGACTTAGGCTCTGGTGCAATTGACTGAGGGGGGAGCTTAAGCAACGAGCGTGGGTTCCCGCACATTGCATCAACAACGCTGCTGCCCCAACCTGGTTCTATAGGACTTTTACAGCTCTCAGAGACAGCAAGGATCTCTCAAGCAAGGAGTTGGAGCTCGAAATCACAGATCTAAGGCACGCTCTTTTGACATTTGATGTGTTTGACCATACATCATTTGTTCATCTAGGGCCAGACTCAAACACAGTGCATATGAGCTAAGCACAAAAACAACAAAAAGTGACCAGATTTTGCACTGGCTATTCAGGCACTACATGTTCCATGAAAATTTCAGTGAATACGACTAGTGTAGATGGTGAATGCTGGTGTGAGGGGAGTGTGGAACAGGTTAGGAATAGTACCACGAACAGCACAACACCATGAACGGAGTTCCAGAGACAAAATTGAGAAGAAAACGCAGAAGTCTTGGAGAGTGACGAGGAGCAGAGGTCAGGACGGGCTTCGAGCGGCTTGTGGGGTGACGAGCGGGCGAACAGTGAGCCCATCCTCACTCTCACCCTTGCCAAGCGAGGCTCGAGCCTGGACCTGTCACATGCATTAACCTATCAGCAAGAAAACCCAAGTCCAGGCACTGAGAACCCAGCCACGATCTCCCCCTTTGAAACAAGAGCCACTAGGAATCCTAGTGTCACCAAGAATTGATGTTGTGAGATCCTATGGTAAGGGGAACTCTCAATCCTGTGAGTTGCTCTAGATCGTCTGCTCTGCACGTCCATGGGTCACCACCACTTGAGCTACGGCGTTAGCGCTGATGTCCCTCCAGCATCAGTCACCTGCGTCAGTGCGGTGAGTGTGCAGCGAGGCCAGAGGTCACAACGTGTCTGTAACACATGAACCAACACTCCCCCATCACCCACAGCCGACGCACACAACACAAACTGACATCCAAACACGAGCGTCACAAGGCGTGACATACGATTGTACAAACACAGGGGACAACCATTCACCTAGGATCACCACGTGGACACAACAACCCAACAGCGTGCATAGCTGCCTTGAAAACGTTGCTGCTGAGTGCCTTCGTGAGGAAGTCAAATCTCTGCTATCGTGTGTCGACCCAGACAATCTGGACATCACCTGCAGCAATGCGCTCACGCACAAAATGATGCTGAACATTGATGTGTTTCGTACGTGTATGATGCATGCCATCATGCTCGGCAATGGCCTTAGTGCTCTGGTTGTCAAAACGCAACGTGATACAACGGATGGGGACGCGAAGTTGCTGAAGCAAACGACACAGCCACACACTCTCACAGGTGCCTGCACCCAGTGCAACATACTCAGCCTCACTTGAGCTCCGTGCCACGCAATCCTGCTTACCACTCTTCCATGATGTAGCCTGTACAGCTACGAGCGTCGGTGTCATGTGCCCAGTCACTGTTTATGTATCCATCCACGACAACTGACCGCTATGCTCGATAGCACAGGCCGATGCAAGCGGTGGAAAGAGCATACCTGACAACACAAAGAGTAGCCTCCATGTGACGTGCTCGAGGCGTCTGTAAGAACTGGGTAAGGAAGTTCACGGAGAAGGCGACGTCTGCCCTGGTGGTCGTAGCCAGATACATCAGTGACACAATGACGCGAAGGTAGTCTGTCACGTTGACTGCCTCTCCCAGCTTAGACACATCCAGTGTCTTCAACACCCTTTGCCCAACTGGGGTCATGGGTGTTGACGCTGTGGGAGTGGACTCAAGCAGGGAGGCGAAGCGCTCCCCCAGGCTACGAACATACGCAGCCTATTGGACATGAAGCGTGCGACAAGAACGATCACGTTCAAACTCCATGCCTAAGAAGACGTGGGCTGGTCCGAAGTCTTTCATCTTGTACGTTGACTGAAAAAGCGCCTTCACGGACTTGACACCAGCTTGGCTGGGTGACGCTATCAGCAGATCGTCCATGTAGACGAGAATGGCCACAATGGGGACAGAGGGTGGAGTGACAAAGAGAGAAGGATCCACCGTACTAGGTCGGTAGCCTCCCTTTTCAAGAGTGGAGGTGATTTCTTGATTCTTGATTTCTTGCTTCAGACCATAGAGGGCCTTCCGCAGCCGCCAGACTTGGTCAGTGCCATAGGAGAAGCCGGGTGGCTGGACCATGTAAGTCTCCTCACCCAATTGTTCGTGGAGGAACGCATTGTTCACATCCATCTGCTCCAGCTCCCAATTGTGGTGGGCCACAAGACTCAACAGTGCTCGAGCTATGGTGTATCACCCGACTGATGCAAACGTCTCGTCAAAGTCGATGCCTGGGACCTGGGAAAATCCTTTAGCCATGAGGCACTCCTTGTACTTGTCGAGTGCACCATTAGGCTTGTACTTGCGCCAAAACACCCAACGAGTATCGATGGCTTTGCGCCCAGGTGGCAGATCGACAAACTCATACACTGCATGATCATCAAGGGCATTGAGCTCAGCACACATTGTAGCCTCCCACTGTTGTGCATCGGAGGCTGCACGTGCTTGGCGCACCGTGGTCGACTCGGGGGGCAAAACAATGGTGGCCGACGTGGCATGACATTCGGCCACGCTACTCAAAGCAGCAGCTTCAAAGGCTCGCTCATGCTCTGAGCAGAGGAGCACGTAGCCAAGGGCGGAACTAGGGTGGACAACCACAGTAGCCAAGCCCAGCGCGTCCATGCCGGTAGGGTGACCAAGGGAGTGTGCCATCTGAGACTGAGGAGGGCATGCTGAGGTAGTGGAAGTGCTAGAACGGCTTGGGAGTACACGAAGACGCCCCTCCCGGAAAAAGGGTGAGACAGGAGCAGTACCAGTGGTGGCATGCGGAGGCGGGTCAGACACCCAAACGGGAGAGGCCACAGGTGAAGTGGCAGCCGAAGGTATGACTGGGCTGGACGACACAACGGGAGAGGAGGCAGACTGGGGCAAGTCAGCAACCGGAGAGGATGGTACATCAGAGGAACCAGACGAAGGCGATACGTCGGAGGAAGAGGACGCAGAGAAGTTGGGGACAGGCCCAAACGACGAGGACTGCAACGAGGGTGAGAGTTGTGGTGTGGCAACAGGGACTGCCGGAGCGGTAGGGCCGACATCCCCCCTCAGCCGAGAGAGGGACAGAAGGGAGAAATCAGGGGACAGGTGACCGAGACGCCGAAGGAAGATCGACTCCAAAAACAAGGCGTCACGAAACTCGACACGTTGGCGGACAGGGTCCCAGAAATGCCATGCTTTGGACTACACAGAGATCTCGAGAAAGGGGCACAGACGACCGCGAGGGAAAAGTTTCCCATCACGGAGATCCTCGGGCAGCGAGACAAAAGCGATACTACCCCAGACTCTAGCCGGACGAAGGTCGGCCCGATGACCATGGCAACACTCAAGCGGGGTGAAAGTACGGGGAAGGGGGCCGTGGGGAACACGGTTCCATACCCACATCATGTAGCACATAGCTTCGAAGGCAGAGAGGGGCAGGAGACCTGACTCAGACAGGAGCGTACGGACACCGTCGGCAAGCATGCGCTTCCAGCGCTCAGAGATACCATTTTGTTGAGGTGTGTACGGAGCTGACGTCTCTAGACACACCCCATGAGACTCAAGGAAATGAGCAGTGGGACCAAGGAGTTTGCCGCCACGATCGCTACAGAAGATGCGCAGCAACCGTTGACTGGCACGCTCAGCCTGAACAAGCCATGACTCAATGACAGAACAAACATCGCTCTTTTGATGGAGCGTGAACACCCAGCGAAAACGAGAAACGTCATCGGTAAGACATAAGTCGTAGCGATCCACGTCACCAAGGAGGTCATGAGGCAGAGGCCCCATGACATCCGCATGAACACGATCGAGAGGATGGGAAGAGTGAGACTTAGAGGGAGAGAAGGGATAGCGATGCATCTTCCCTTGTGCACAGTCAAGACAATCAGCAAGGCAATGGACAGGGAAGCTAGAGGGAGAGAGACCGAGAGTAGGCTGGAGACAAAGCATGCTATGAAAGGCATCAGTGTGGACAGGTCCAAGGCGACGATGCAAGAGACGGACGAGGTGAGGAGTGAGAGAGGGTGCAATGTGAGCAAGGACGACCCTGACGGCAGGAGCGGAGGGGGCGTGCAAGGGAACATGATAGAGATTGCCGCACTTTACACCACGGAGAACAACACGCTAGGAGGAACGAAGAGAGACATTGCCAAAACCACGGCCAGCAGTGAAGTCCATACCTTGATCATCCAGGGATAGCACAGACAGTAAGCTGAGCTCCAGCAAAGGCACATACCGGACGTCAGGCAGGTACAGAGCACCACTGGGTCCAACAAAGCACACGACGTCCACACCCTGAACCGGCAGCAACTGACCAAACCCAGTACAAACAAAGCGGACAGAACCGACGGGACACAACGAGACGCACGAGGATCACACGGATGTCATGTGCTGGGTCGCCCTGGAGTCAAAGACCCACAGGCCACTGGATACACACACAGAGGGAAGCACACTGGATGTGGCGACAGTGCCGACGGAGGACGGAGACAAGGTACGAAGGGAGAGACAATGAGGAACGACGTCGGAATGCCAATGTTCAATCCACGAAACAGACTCACACAAGGCACCCAGAACGTGACCAGAAGGATCCCCACGAAGAGCACTGTAAGTCTGACACACAGGACCTCTGGCTAGCGATGCAACACCCTCAACTCCCTGATCGCGAAGGCGGAGGAGCTGAAGGAGGGACTGCTCAAGGTGGGGCTCCCAATCACCACGATCACCATCCACAGACGCCAGGGGAACTAGTGTAGACGCGCCAGAGGAAGGCGGGAACCACGGTGGAGCGGTGTAGGCAAAAGACAGGGGACCAGTATATGCAGGGGCCCCGTAAGTAGGTGGCCAGCCCCAGGGGTAGGAGCCAGGAGGAGGAAGATAAGGCACACCGGTGGAAGCGTGAGCTTGATACGAGGGTAGGGCGAAGGAGCATGATGGGCCACTGGAGCTAGATGGCAGGGGTGCAGAGGAGGAGCGAGAGGTGCGAGCCCAGTGAGCACGCATGGCCCGGGCAAGGCGGAGGTCGTCCGGAGGAGCAGAGCAAGTACGAGCAGAGTGCTCAGTAGAGCCACAGTTCCAACACACCACTGCGCCCGGGGCACGCAAGGAAGCGGCAGCACCCTTGTCCTTGCCCTTGCCCTTCCCCTTCCCCTTTCCCTTCCCCTTGACACGACCCTGGGAAGCGAGGGCAGAGGCAGGAGAGGAAGAGGAAGAAGCAGCGGAGGCCACGAACGATGCAGTAGAAGAGGAGAAGGATGCAGCCGTAGTGGTGAGCGTAGCAACACCCATAATGGAAGAACGATGGAGGCGCTTGTTCTGAAGACTAGTCCACCAGGCAGCAAGACGCTCGGACATAAAGTCCCAGAGAGCACCAACTCCATGTGGCGATTGAGGCGGGACCGGCTGTGAGGCGAGGCGCTGCACCTCATCAGCTTTGACGTCACGAAGGAGATCGGACAGCTCAGGAATGAGGCCGTTGACCATGGTCAGAACAGCAGAGAGCTGGCCAAGTGATGCGTCGTCAAGCTCAGGAAGGAGCTTGAGACCGCGAGCCCAATAGGCATCCGCGGTCTCATCAGCACGCATGACGAGCGTGTTGAATTGGACTGTAAACGCGCTCTGAGCGGCTTGGCCAGTGATGGTGGTACGGCGACGCAGCATGGCGTCTGCGCCGATGGGGTCAGCGAGGCGCAGGGCAGCAAGGTCAGCATTGTAGGTGCCAACATCTTCAATCAGCAACTCAGGGACAACGGCAATGAGAGGGCGGACAGCACGAGCGGACTCAGCAGCAAGCGGTGTGAAAAGAGCAACAGCGGGGGAGTAGTACTCCCACAACTGCTCTCCTTGAGCCCAGGCGCTCTAACTCACCTCCCAAGAGGAGAAGACAAGCCCAGAGGTAAGTGCAGGGGGTTGAGAAAAGAAGTCATGCTGGCAAGGCGCAGGAAGAGTGGCAGCACTAGAGGTGTTGTCAGTTGGCACAGCAAATGCAGTGCTAGAAGAAGAAGAGGTGCCTATAGAAAGAGTGGGGTTGGTCGCGGTAGACGCAGTGGGAAGGCGACGCACCACTATGGCGGCGACCTCATCAGCAAAAGCGACGTGATTGCCCTCAACGAGCTTGAGACGGTCCTCACTCTCCTGTTGAGCTTCGCGAGCGAGGGCTAGCTGGCGCTAAAGAGTCGCAATGACTGACTCATCGTCACCAAGCATGCTGACGACAGAGGGGCCCTGCCCGGAAAAAACTTCGGTAGAGTTTCCCCTGCCCCAGTGGGCGTGGGAAACTGGGAGTGCCTTAGGCACGTTGGATGTGCTGCAAGGCAACCCGACCCAAGTCACACAACCAAGCCACAATAGAGGAGAGAGACAGCGTTCAGGCAGGAGAGGGAGAACGATACCACAAGCCCTCACGAGGGGCGAGGTGGGCTACGCAAAAAGGCAAGGAGGGGTGCAACTGCAGCAGACAGTACAGAGAGGAGGGATGCAGCTGGCACCACCAGGGCAAGAACGCCTGTGGTGAAGGCACCACCCACACTAGGTAGGACTGCTGTTATAGAGATGGCCGCTGTTGCGAGGATTGTAATTTCGGAAGGTGTAGATGCGGCAGACGCAACAGCAACGGCTGTGGAGTTGCGGATGGATGAAGCGGCTGTAGACACAGCACAGCCTGCAGAAGCTGTCAAGGAGGCCACAACAGCTGTAGCTACGGCTAACTGCTTCCCAATATCTACTGCTGCCGCACCTATGGGTCCAGCTACTACTGCGGCTTCACTGTATGACTCCGCTGCACATCCCGCGGACGTTGAGGCAGGGGCACGTGCTGCGTGGGCTCATGCGACAAATGTAGCGGCAGCTGCAGCGGCGGCGTCTATCACGGCGCAAGCAGCTTGGGTGAACTTCTGTGGAAGCTCTACAATGTCGCGACGCAAAGTGGAGTACAAAGACAGGGGAACAATTCTGTGCAGCGGCTCGACCCCCCAGAGGAAGCAGAGTGACTAGGGCTTACCGGACTGTGTGGTGCAGTCTGCGACGAAGATGGGGCATCCTCGGCCGCGTGCATGTCGTCTCTTCAACGACTGGACTGGCGCGCCGGCCGCTGCACGTGGTGCTCAGCAGGGGATGCCGCACCAGGCAGCTCCGAGGACGCCAGCTTGACAGTCCGCACCACTGCAGTGGTGCGTGCATGGCGGTGGTGGATGCTGCTGCTAGCCAACTTGCAGCTGCTACTGTCGCGCTCAAGAGTGGCATGGCTCCCACCGACCCCCCGGCTGATCCTTTGCTTGCGGCTGCCAATGCTAGCTGCATCCGCGGGCGATGCTGCTGCTGCAGCGGTGTAGATGGCGGTGCTGCCGGCCGGCAATTATGCTCGCCGCTGCGATTGATGCTACAGCACTTGGGAAGGCTGCTGCAATACCGCCTATGTTGGTGCTCTGCGTTGCTGGTGCAGCCGTTGCTGCTACTGCTGCTGTTGCTGCTGCTCTTGCTGCTGCTGCTGCTCTTGTTGATGCTGCTGATGCTACAGCATTTGGGAGTGCTGCTGCAATACCGCCTCTGCTCTGCTCTGCGTTGCCATTGCAGCCGCTGCTGCTGCTGCTACTACTGTTGCTGCTGTTGTTCTTACTACTGCTGTTGTTGTTGTTGCTGCTGCTACTGCTGCTGCTGCTCCTGCAACTGGATCTGCACCTGCTGATGCTACAGCTGGAGACGAAGAAGTGAGGGCAGCCGCCACTGTAGTTTCTTCTGTTGCTACTTCTCCTGCTACGATTGGAGTTGCTGCTGTCTGACGGTTGGCGATGCAGATTGGTGCCGACTGTACGCTCACAAGTTCCGATGGCAAAATTGCCAATCAGACGTGAAATGAGCAGTAGCGAGTTGGTTCAATGCAGCCAGCCCCGCTCCTGTGAGAGTTGCAGCTGCCTTGCCAGTCGCAGCCACAGCCGCTGGGATTGCCTTAGCTGCTGCTATAGCACTTGACGTCAGTGCTGTGGTTGTCGCTGCCAATCTGGCCGCGGTTGTAGCTGCCATTGATGAAGTAGCTGTTGCGGCTCTTCGTACGTGATCAGCAGCAAGAGTAGCCGCTGAAGCAGGTGGATGGATTAGTACACCTACGTGTAGATACAATAGTCGGAGCTATTGATGGTAGGCTAGAGCGCCGGCGGAAGCGTAGGCGGCGGCAGGAGTGGTGCCGCCAAGGATCGCGAGGGTGAGCGAAGAGGAGTCTGACTCTCTCCCTCACACTGCTCTGATACCAGTAGATGGTGAATGCTGGTGTGAGGGGAGTGTGGAACAGGTTAGGAATAGTGCCACGAACAGCACAACACCATGGACGGAGTTCCAGAGACAAAAGTGAGAAGAAAACGCAGAAGTCTTGGAGAGTAACGAGGAGCAAAGGTCAGGACGGGCTTTGAGCAGCTGGTGGGGTGACGAGTGGGCGAACAGCGAGCCCATCCTCGCTCTCACCCCTGCCAAGCGAGGCTCGAGCGTGGACCTGTCGCATGCATTAACCTGTCAGCAAGAAAACCCAAGTCCAGGCAGTGAGAACCCGACCACTATCTCCCCCCTTCCAAACAAGTGCCACTAGGAATCCTGGTGTCACCAAGAATTAATGTTGTGAGAACCTATGGTAGGGAGAACTCTCAATCCTGTGAGTTGCTCTCGATCGTCTGCTCTGCACGTCCATGAGTCACCACCACTTTCGCTACGGCGTCAGCGCTGATGTCCCTCCAGCATCAGTCACCTGCATCAGTGCGGTGAGTGTGCAGTGAGGCCAGAGGTCACAGCGTGTCTGAAACATATAAACCAACAACTAGCACTATGGTACTCTTGTTAGTGTCTTTAGGTTGCTAATCGCGTAGGATCGCATGGGAATGGATGGAATTCCAGAAGAAGGTATTATTGATTAGGCAGCGTTCTGGAATGCTTACCATGAAGTTAATCCCTTTAACTTTTTAAATCATAATGAGGTTGAGACCACCAAAAAACGTGGTTGTTGACAATGAAGGGTCAAGTAGCTGAGTTTGTTTTAGGTGCATGAGAAAGCTGTTACCGGTTTGGCAACGGTGTTTCTGGTTCGGGTCCCGTTTGGCAGTTGACCTCATGCGGTAACCCCACATGGGTGGTTTGGTCAACCAGCCTCGACACCACTCACTAGGGCTAATGCCGGTACTACCGGTACCGTGGTGTATTGTGTTTTTGTACTGCGGTATTGTAGTACCGCGGTTCGGTATTCTTTTTTGCGGTACCGGTACGGTATCGGTACTGACCTGGCAGGGTACCCCTCTTCTGTACCGCGGTATCATACCGCGGTACATTAACGCGGTAATGAGAACGTGAAAGATTTTTTCCTTGACACATAACGGTAACGCGCTACAACTAAGTCAATGTGGTACTGTGGATGAGTGTGCATTCGGACGCTCGCAATGGACAGGAAATTGACGTGCAAATCTACGTGTGAAGCGAGCCGCGATGTACGACTTTGCCCTCGAAATTCGAAATTTCAAAATTCAAAAAGCGAAGTCCTATGGACAGACCAAGCACATGGACGTTTGACCAAAATATGACACTAAGAAAATACAAGGCTTTTGGACAAACAGGTCCAAAATTCCAAGGCTGATAATTGTAGTCGAATGTAATTATCCTGTTATTGAGCTCTAAAAAACAAGAGTGTAAGAGACTACGGTATTCAACTAGAGTATCTCTTCATAAATTTGCCCTCCTCCCCTTCCTTCATTTCTTGTCCCCTAACTTCTACTCCACCTAAACATCTCCATATCACAAGTGAATATCATGTAAAGGTGTAACCTTTCTTCGTGATCATATAAACTTGAGTTCCAAGTTCATGACATCTATTACTTATCTCATTTTTTTAAGCTTAGAATTCATTTTTGGTGTTAGAAAAATGTTAGGGCATTTTGTACCGTGGTACACATTTTTGTACCGTGGTAGAATGTGTGTGTTACATTGGTATACATTGGTATACCGTGTACCATGGTAAATGTATAATACGGCGGTGTTTTACCAATACCGTTGGTAACGCAGTGTCGGTACCGGTATCGGTAATGAGCTGCCACAAAATTATGATACTATGATATTTGTACCGCGGAACTGTGGTACCGCGGTACTGAATACCGCAGTATTGCAGCCCTGCCACTCACTCACCACCTTGATTGGCTCCTCTCTAGAACCTGCAATCAACTCCTCTCACTCATGCTGTGGTGCTGAGAGTGCCTGGGCGTTTCAATTCTTCGGATGCTTTGCAAAGCGTCTTAAGAATTTGAACATGTGATTCACCTGCTTCCTCCACACACTAAGCCTCACTCCTATCTTCTCCTCTCCTACATCACCACCTACACAAGGGACATTTTGCCATGCCATTTAGTGAACAAGACGCTTCTAGCTTCATAAGTTGCCACCCCAGTTGCATCCTTGTGGGAGGAAAACAGGACTGATAGGGGCAGTTTGCGGGGGAATACCCAAAGGACCAACCCTCAAAAGAACCATTGCATAGTTTGATCCCAAGGCAGAAAGAATGATGAGGCGCTCCGTGCTTTCTCAAGACGCCTTGGTTGCTGGTGCTGTCTCCTTGGGGATCCCAGGCTTGTAGCCGAGCCTCAGGCCTTCCTTCTCCTGTCCCTCAAAGCCGTGCCGGACGCCGTCCACGACATAGGGCCAGTCTGCACCCTCGTTGGTGGCAGGCACCAGGTTCTGTGGCTGCGGCAGACGCCAGTTTGCGGGGTAGGGAAACGACTTGTCTGCCTCGGCGTGCGCGTGCCACACCAGCACCTCCGTGCACCACTTGGCCAGGTGGCCCTCCAGGTCCTGCGGCCGCGGCACCAGCCGTCCCACAAACGTTGTCTCCAAGTAACTGCACAGTCACGCACGCACGGAAGAACACAAGAGCTGGCATCGCATCTACATGTGTGCGTGTACACCACGTAAATGTCCCTGGGCTGCCACGCCACAGGGCCATGGATGACCACTCGTAGGATGTGAGATAAACTAGCAGAGCACTGCAGAAGGGGCGCTTGTGGGCTAACTGCTGGTGGAAAAAATGGTTGATTTCAAATTGGGCACTAAGAAAAAGGTGCAGGAAGGAGGGACGCGCTTTGTTGGCGATAACACAAACTCCCCTCCCCCTCAATAATTCCCCCACCCACACCCCCCATCCTCCCCCTCATGAAACACTTCATCCCTTATGCACCCAGCTGCTTGGATTTCGCATCTGCAGAACAAGTTACTACCTCACACACAGAAAGAGATCCTGATGGCAACCGTAGCCTAGCAGACCTGCTGCCTCCCTCACCCCCTCCCCCTCCCTCCCAACCCCCTCCCCCTCCCCCTCCCTCTCCGCCGCTACCCCCTCCTGCGGAAAGAAGTGGCTGCACAACTCACCCTCCGCTGACGGGCGTGAAGCGCACAGGGTGCTTTGGGTACCCAGGAATGTCAGGGAACGATGTCCACAGATACTCGGAGCTGCAAGCAACACCACGTGCGAAGCAGTTTCACGGCTTGATCGTGCATCTCATGCCATGTCTTTGCTCTGGCACCCCATGGCAAGGCATATATTCATCCTGTCCCACTATTTCATGGTGCAGAACTAAATCTGTCATATGCACAACCATCCCAAACTGAGCTGTTACCGATAGGACAGAAAGGAATGCAGAGGGGAACAACTGGGGGAAAGAGACTTCAGAGGAAGATGCCCTTGGGTCATACAGAGGATGATGCAGATGGAAACAAGGGTGGGGGGAAAAGGGGGGGGGGGGGGGGG
>SZWC01000968.1:94810-123796 GCA_023375785.1 Penium margaritaceum
AGTTTATTCCTCAACTTCGTGGAGTTCGGTTTGTGGTCAATCATCGAGCTTCGGATTAGTTTTTTTTTTTTTTTTCCGGAACGGGACGGAACCTCAAGGATGCCCGGATCAATTTTGTTCTCGTCACCTTGACGATGAAACCTTTCCATTTTGGTAGTAAGAACGCTGCATGCTCATCGATGTGGTCGATTGGCGACATGTCATTGGTCGGCCACGTTTGCCTACTGCTTTCTATTCGTGCATATTTGGAATTGATTCAGCCAACGTTCAGACATCGCTCTTGTGCAGTTGCGGTTAGTTGCGATAAATTGCCTCCATGTTTGTCAAATAGATTTCTTTCTGTGGTCGGTGGCTGCCACCATTCTCATTTCCTGGTCGAAAACAGGCATTCGAGAATATGGCGCTTCGATTTTAGGCTCTTCCGTGGAATGAGGAAAAAAGGCAACATCGGGGACTAATGAGAATATGCGGGCGTGACTCCGCTTCAAATGCAGGGTCCAAAAAGGCAGTCCGCATAATTTTATCCATACAAAAATGGTCCATATGGTACAAGGAACAAGACACTGGAGCAAGCACAGATCCACAGAGTTCACCTCATTCACTATTGAAAGCATGATCAGGTCATTGATACACTGTCGAATTTCTTATCACGCCTAACCATGTCCAACAAACTTCGTGGGATAGTTTCTTTTGCGAGAAGACCTTACACATGTGATTTGTGTGACCACTCTCCTCCTTTCGCAAGATGAAGAAAACATTCTTATTGAGGCCGCTCCGTTATCCTTGATTAGTTGAGTGCTACAATCGACTCTTTGCTTGACGCTGCTCACTTGCATGTAAGCCGTGGTAGTGAATAGCAGACAATTCCAGTTGTACCTTATTCTCTCTTTTGTTGTTGTGTCATTCTTGCTGAGCTACAAACTTGGTCACACTCCATGGTGGTTGGAGACAACTTTAATAGTTCCAGATTCACTGTCCACGTTCTCATGTGCTTAAGGGATTTTTGTTTTAGCCAACTTATGGGGCCATTTTCTCACTGAGATCGTGCTTGCCTTTTTCTTGAATCACTTGTGTAGATTTGATTTTCATGGACCCATTGCATCTTTTGGACTGTCACTCACACAACCATCTAACTCATGTGGTTCTCAAAACCTAGCCAGCTCTTTTTGAGGATTTGGTAGGAATTTCAATGCTAGAATTCACAACCCTTATTGATGCATTACGCTAGTGTGGCACAGTAATTCTTTGGGGAGGAGTGGCTTTCTTCTCCACTTGCTCACTCTTCTCATTACTCTTACATTATGAGCATTTCTTCATCTATTGGGTTGTCTCCCACAACGTACCCTTGTGATTTGTGATTTGTGTGTGATCTGTCTCACTAGTGTGTGCTATGAACTCTCGGCTCGTGTACATGCTTGTGCAAATGACTGACTCACCAGATGTTGACGATGGCGGGCGCTAAATGATGGACGGGACGTCACACTATTTTGATACATGTGATGTTGGCCACAGCTTACGGTGACCCCTCGGTTCATGTCCATGCTCGTGCAGATCCTTATCAAGACAGCCACCTCAAACCAGTGGGAGAGCTGAAGTTGCCTTGGGAGCGCCTGACACTCCGTGACTATCCACCGCTGGCACTCGTGAGGAGTTGGGACTCGGGCTCGACCGTTCAAGGCTTTTTGGCAATGAGGCCGACTAGCCGCTTGCAGGTTTTCCAAATATCAGACAATGGTTGATGTTTGAACCATGTTGTGTGGGTATCTATTGTGCAGGGTTTTGCACCCTGCTTCGTTTGGTTCTTAAGGTTCTTGATTCGGATGCCTGACCAGGGAGATATAGCCGAAAACGTGGGTTTTGACTGGTTTTTCCGCAGTAGGAAAACGCAACCTGCCAGCGCACCGCAGCCAACAGACGGCACTTATGACTAAGAAACTGCTAGGAAGCTTCCCAACCTTGTTGCTTCTAACGTGGCGACACTATCAAGTCAACTGGCGGAATAGCAAGCAAGCAGGTGCAAGAAACAACAAGGGTCAGGCTAGGGAGGCACGCAAAGTCTCATAAGCTCCAATAACTTTGTAATGCAGAGAGAGATGAAAACTGACAAGCACACAGCATAAATAGCTGCCGTGACGCATGGCGGGTGTCGCACGCCAGTGTCAGTTTGTCACAAAAACCGGCTAAAAACCACTGTTTTTGCTGTAACTCTGCGTAGAAGTAGACAAACATAACACCGTGTGAACCTAGAGATGCAAAATCTTGAGCCGAACGCTACGACTGGTCACACGCACAAGTCTGGCATCGATCGGTGGAAAGACAATGCAAAACATGCAAATCGGGCTTGAGAGCTAGTCCACTGAGAACACTCTAGCGTCTGCAAAGAAACTACAGAGCACCCCGGCAAGCACCTGGGACATCGTGGCAGCAGTTTGGCATCTGCTGGTGGGTGGCGCCACCACCCGTCGATGCTCTGGCGCCAAATGTGTCCCCATCAGGGATTTGCACGAGCATGGACACGACCGAGTGGTCACGGTAAGCTATACAAGCAGACGGGGACAACTCATATCACAACACTTCTCCATGACCCCATGGTACGCATGTCCATACACGTGTAGAATTCACATAAGTGCGCAACAAGACGCTCAACAGTCCATGCTCACACACCCCAACTGCAGCCACTCTCAAGCAAGGGACGAGGCCCAACAAAACAAATGACCACCATGAACTTTCCGTGCGCAAGTGCCTTGGTCAAGGAGCAAGCCCGATGCATGTCTGTGCCGACCTAGATGACTGAGGTCACCTGTTGTTCCACAAGATCACGCACAAAGTGATGCTCAAAAGCAATGTGCTTCGTGTGTACCTGAAACAAACCAGAGTTCTCTACAATGGCAAGAGCACTCTTGTTGTCGCAACGCATAACGACGCAAGGCACTGACTGGCGCAAATCACAAAACAGACGCTACAACAACACCGCCTTAGCAGCTCCAGCCCCCAGAGCAACATACTCAGACTCTCATGAGCTATGTGCAGTATAACCCTGCTTGCCGCTATGCCACAACACAACGGTGCTACCAAGCAGTAACACACAGCCTGTTCAAATGCTCCCATCGGGACTCCATGCCTAGTCACTGTCTGTGTAGCCGTCAATTACCATCGAACACTGTCGTAAAACACTGAATCCGAGGTACGGTGTGGACACCACGTACCACACCATCGGCACATTCACGTGAAGGGCTCTCGCCCGAAGATGCTATGAAATCTGTGCAAGGAGGTTGACGGTGAACGCAACGTTGGGTTGTGTGGTAGTCGCCAAGTACATCAAAGAGCCAATCAAGCGCAAGTGGAGGGTCACGTCCACTGTCTCCCCCACCTTTATTGGTTCATCCACCTTTAGGGCATCTTGCCTGTAAGGTGTGATGGGGGTGGAGGCCGTGGGAACTGCACCATGGAGGTCAGCAAACCGCTCCCCCACAACGCGGGCATAATGTGCCTTATGCAACAAGAGTGTTTGTCACTGACGATCACGCACGATCTCCATTCCATGAAATACAGCTGTAGGACCAAGGTCCTTTATCCTGTAGGCAACATGAAGGACAGCCTTGGCCTCCTTCAGGGCCTCCATGAATTAGATACAACCAGGAGGTCGTGCGCATAGACCAGGATGGCGGTGAATCTCTTGGCTGTCCGTCTCAAAAAGAGGGACAGGTCTGCGTCACTCTGCACGTAAGCGACACGTGTCAGTGTGTCGGTGATCTCCAAGTTCCAACACCTGGGTGATTGATTCAGGCCATACAAGGCCTTGCACAAGCGCCAGACCTCGTCACCGTCCTTGAATCTAGGTGAATGAACCATGTAGATCTCCTCCTCAATTTTGCCATGGAGGAACACGTTGTTCACATCCATTTGGTGCATCTCCCTGTCGTGGTGAGCAACAACTCCGAATAGAACGCAAGTGGTGGTCATGTGGGCAACGGGTGTGAAGGTGTCAGTGAAATCTACACCCTCAACCTACAAGAATCCCTTGGCAGTCAAACGAACCTTGTAACGATCCTGTGTACCATCAGGCTTCACCTTGTTGCAAAACACCCACTTGGCCTGTACAGCCTTCCGCCCAGGCGGGAGGTCGACAAGCTCCTAGACCCCGTGCTCACGGATGGCTCTCAGCTCATTCTCACATGCAGCACGCCACAAGTCTGCGTCGTGAGCTGAGAATGCTTCCTTCAAAGCCTGGATAAAGCGGCGTCGAGGGAGAGCTCCGGGTGGCTAAGACACATGCCTCTAGACTTGGTCTGACCATGAAAAGGTCGGCTACGGCATCGCAAGCGACCGAGAACTCTCGAGAGACCAACTCGTGGCCTGCAAGACATGCCGGATGCACCTCAGTGTAGTCTGCCTAGACACTCAGGCGAAGGGCCTTCGCGCCTTACTTGCCACTCTGAATGATACAAGTCAGGCATCTAGACACTGAGTCAGCAGTCGGCTGAGCCCTAGAGGCCAGTGATCGAAGACGACCATCGGGCTCACGGGAGTAGCCCAATGCAGAGGTGCTAACCTCAGGCTGCGAAGAAGGCTACTACGCCATAGCCGTAGGTGAAATAGGTTCATGCACAGGTGTGGGTGTGACAGAGGGGAATGACACTGGCATGGGATCGGGTGTGTCTAAGGGGACCAACACTGGCACGTGGTCGATGTGCCCAAGGAGTCTAGCACCCGCACGGGATCAGGTGTGTTTGAGGGGACCAACACTGGGTCGGGATCAGATTTGCCCGAGGGATCTGACACTCGCATGTAATCACGTGTGTCAGAGGGGACTGATGAGGTGATTGGACCCACAACCATGATAGCCAGATCGTTAGCAACATGAGATCAGACCGTAGGTGAGGAGGCTTGGACGGATCCATCCATAGGATTAGACTCCCCCATCCTTTGGGAGGCAACTCAAGTAAGGACGTGGTCGGTGGCCAGTGACAGAATGCTGGACAAGTCGCGATAGGCAAGAGCCAAAAAGAATAGGGCATCTCGAGACTCAACAATACGATGGCAAGTGGGATCCCAAAAACTCGAGGCCTTTGACCATAGAGACATGCCGAGGAAGGTACACATGCGTCCGCGAGGTGAGACCTTGGACCCCTGCTAGTCCTCGGTGTACCAAACATAGGCCAGGGACCCCCAAATGCAGGCAAGACGGAGATCAGCACGATTGTCGAACCACAACTTGTACCGCGTGGCATGGTCTTGAAGTGGACAATGGGGCAAGCGGTTCCAGACCCACATCATGTAGGAGAAGCCCTCAAAGGCAGAGGACTGTGAAAGACCGCACTCAAAGCGCATAGCGTGAATCACATCCTCCATGGTGTGGTTCCAATGCTCAGACACACCGTTTTACTGTGGTGTAGCGGGGGCGGAAAACTGGTGAAAGATACCGTGCTCAACAGACTAGTCATCCATCTCGCCTAAAAACTCGCCACCACGATCCGAGCGGAATGTGTGCAGGGTGTAGCGAGACTGTCGGTCAGCCATCACAAGCCAAAGGCGAACTGCAAGCGCGTCGTCGCTCTTGTGGGGGAGGCTATAGACCCATTGCATGCGGGTGAATTCATCAGTGAGGGTGAGAGCATATCTACCCTGATCAGAGAGGGACTCTACTAGGAGAGGACCGAGGAGGTCCGAGTGAACCAACTCTAGTGGGTGTAGCACCCATGAGGAGGAGTCAGGGTAAGAGCAACAATGCATCTTACCCTGAGCGCAGAAAAGACATTCGGTCTTGGGCGGCTTCTCAAAGGAAGCTGCGTCAAGACCGAGGGCTGGCTGAGTTCAAATGAGCTTAGACACAGTGTCCGAGCTCACATGGCAGAGGCAACAATGTAATAAGCGTTGATGCTCAGGGGAGAGAACACCAGTGACAAACACTTGCGTAGAAGAGGAAGGGAAAGAAGAAAGAGAGGGAATGCAACGAGACACATGATAGAGGTCATCAACAACAGAGGCAGGAAACACGATGGCACGTATGTCAAGAGCAGTCACTATGGCAAAGTCAGCACAGAGCTCAACAGTGAGATCCATCCTGGTGCATGCACAAACAAAGAGCGGGCTGAGCTCAAGAGCAGGAACAAAGAGTACATACAAAATGTACAAGGGGCCAGACGGACCATCAAACCGTACAACCTCAACTCCTTGCACAAGCAACGACTGGCCAGACCCTGTGCAATCGGACCAAACAGACGCAACGGGACATAACACAACAAAATGACTACGATTACAGGTCATGTCATGGGTGCCACCAGAGTCAATGATCCAGGTACCACTGGGCTCACTATCTGTCGTCGACACTAAAGAACATGCCACAAAACACTGTGCCTCTGCTGGACGCTCACTAGAGGAATCCGGACAATGACGAACAACTCGGATCTTTGACTCGTCAAGCCAGTCGGTACCGTCAAGTCCATCCTCATCGCAAGCCAACTGAGCTCCACCACAAGCATCATCACAGGAAGCAGACGCAATATGACAAGCTATCGCGGGACCACTTGGCTGTGAGGACACACTTGCACCTCCTTGAGTACGAAGCGCCAGCAGCTGAAGAAGCTCCTCGATTGTACAATCCCGAGGGTCCATATTACTGCTCTCGCCTGGTGAAACGGATGCATTCGCTATAATCGTTGTAGCGGCGTGCCCTGGCTGTGTGTCACTGAAGGAAGTCCGCTACATGTGCGCCGCCTGAAGGCCACACATGGTCTGAGTACAATCAAGGGGTTGCTCACACTCCGTGTAGCGATGAGCACGTCCATAGTTGTAGCAATGGACAGAACGTCCACTGCCATTACGTGTCCGTTGTTGTTGCTGCTTTCCTTTCTCCTGTCGCTTTCTCCCTTTCTTCCCCTCAACGGTTATTGCAACGCCCTGAGTGTGGTCGTTTGGGGTAGAGGAGGAGGAGGAGGTGGAAGCGGTGGAGGTGGGACTAATGAGCTGGGACAGAGGCGTAGGAGGGGTCATAATCACTGTTGCAACAAGTGGACTCTACTGATGGGCGATGGCAGCCTCATGAGCTGATGTAGCCCGTAGCGATGGGCCCATGGAAGCAGGTGAAGTGACTCCAAAAACTGAGAGAGAGCCACACGATCAAAGCGTGTAAAGATTTTCATGTGGTCCAAGTGTGCCCCCATCATGATGGTGTTGAGTGCCCATAGTTGCGTCCCGCCACCGGTCCTAAGGTGTGTGTAGAGGCGTATCGCGCGCCTACAGTAGTCGGCTATAAGCTCCGCTGCATGTGTGCCGCCTGAAGGCCGCTCATGATCCGAGTCCTGTCAAGGGGCTGATCACACTTCGTGTAGCAATGAGCACTTCCACAATTGTATCAATGGACAGAATTTCCACTACCACTACGTGTCGGCTGCTGTTGCTGTTGTCCTTTCTTGCGTCACTTCATCCTCTTCTTCCCTTATACGACCATTGCAACGCCCTGAGTGTGGCTGCTCGGGGTAGAGGAGGAGGAGGAGGAAGCGGTGGAGGTGGGACTAATGAGCTGGGACACAGGCATAGGTGGGGTCACAATCACTGGTACAACAAGTGGACTCTGCTGATGGGTGATGGTAGCCTCATGAGATGATGTGGCCTGGAGGAAGAAGCGATGGGCCCACGAAAGCAGCTGAAATGATTTTGATAACTCAAAGAGAGCCATGCGATTGAAGCATGTAAAGAGTTTCACGTGGTCCAAGTGCGCCCCCATCATGATGGTGTCGAATGCCCATTGCTGCGTCCTGCCACAGGTCCTAAGGCGTGTATAAAGGCGCATCTTGTGCCTCCAGTAATCAGCTGCAAGCTCCGTGGGACCCTGACAGAGGAAATGAAACCCACATAGTTGGGCCACCCTCGTAGTATGGGTCTCCAAAGTGAGAAGAGTCAGGGCCAACTCCTAGCCCTAATGCGGATTTGCTCCATTCCCGGTCCCAGTCTCACCCAGAAAGGGGCAAAAGTCGACCATAGTCTCTCATGGCGTGGCGTAGGGATGACCGCACATTGCTTTAGCAGCTGTCAAGACCTCGTGAGCATTTTGAGTCTGGTACTGAGTATGGTAGTAAGGCCAGACGCCCTTAGAATTGACCCACCCCTTCAACAAGGTCTCCAAACAATTGAATCCCTCATCGGTAACATATCCGGGTAGAGGTGTCTCAAAGTCCTTTGGTCGCCGCTCGATGGGGAGGGCGACCTCCGGCTCGGGAGATAGTGGACATGGTATAGGGAGACCACCCTTGAGAGAAACGCCACCAAAGGTGAACGCCCCTGAACGACGTGCCAAATCTTGACGACGAAAAGGTGCCGGGATGAGAGGCTCTGACCCCAGACGTAGCTCACAAATGCGCTCCTTGAGGACACAAATCCCGTCCTCGTGTGTATCATCCTCTATCTCCTCCTCATCCCAGACATCAACCTGTGACGAGGGGTGCTAAGGCCATGGCGATGTGTACGATGTACATTGCTGAAGAGATGGTACAACTCCAGTAAATCCTCCAGGTCACTGCTTTGAGGCTCGTAAATGACATCGTAGTAGCTCAGTAATGTCCTGCAACACGTCAATCTACCGCTGTTGCCAGCGACGTATCTCATCCTACGTCCGACGAAGCTCGTCAATCACAAGTGACTACGACTGTGGGCTCATGATGCACAAAGGGGAGGAAGAAGAGGGGTCTCCAAGGCCTTACCTTTGTCACGCACTTGCGCCATCGAAGTGCTCACTATGGGGCCAAACGTCAAATATGCTCTGAACAAGAAACCGATATCGTTTCTCGAGGAGATGAAACATTGAAAAAATGATGCTCTCACCCCTGTATTGATGACGTCAGCAAAACCGATCGTCACGTCAGCATTTTTTACGCGAACAAGAAAATCAAGCGACTTTTTGCAGGCGTACTTTACGCCATCATTGTTTTTGGAAGCCATGCGCACTCCTTGGCGAGGGTGACCACGTCACCCCTTGTCATGCTCAGCCCTACGGATTCCTACGCAGCACTGCATAATTCTATGTAGCCCTGTGTAGTGCTGCGTAGCTTCTGCACAAATGGAGAGCGGTGGTGCACAACAATGTTGCATAGTAGCGCTGCTTGCTGCCGCGACTATGGCCGTCGCCACTTCTGCTACGCTGCTGCTGCTACTTTTGTCGCCGCTGGTGCGCTGCTGTTGTTGCTCGCAGTCGCTCATGCCGCGGGTGCTGCAAGCTGCTGCTGCTACTGTGCACTGCCACTGCTTTTGGCCGCTGCCGTGAGCTGCCGCGAGCTGATTTTGCCCCCTTTTTTCTTTGTAGAGATGGGCAGCAAGATACGGCTGCTGCTCGCACCCGGTGTTGTTGCTGATGGTCGGCCTGGCTCCTAGAGCTGGTAACTGTCGCAGCTCACCCGGTGTGGTGGTGGGAATTTTGTGGTGATGTTGCTGCTCCAAATAACTGTAACGAGTCCCAGGATACGGCGGCGGCGGTGACTCTCACTAATACTGCATGTGCTATGTTTCTGCGGTGCAGCTCAACAAGAGAGGTCTCGTTGCACTAATGCCATAAGAGACTGCTAGGAAGATTCCTAACCTTGCTACCACTAACGTGGCGACACTGTCCAGTCACCTGGCGCACTAGCAAGCCATCAAGTGCAAGAAAAAACAAGGGTCAGGCTAGGGAGACGTGCAAAGTCTCATAAGCTCCAATAGCTTAGTCATGTAGAGAGAGATGACAACTGATAAGCTCACAACATACATTACTACTGTGGCGCATGGTGGGTGTTGCATGCATCAGTGTCAGTTTGTCCTAAAACTGGCCCAAAACCACTATTTTGGCCGTAACTTTGTGCACAGGTAGCGAACATGACACTGTCTGAACTTAGAGATGCAAAATCTTGAGTCGGATGCTAAAACTGGTCTCTCTCTCTCTCTCTCTCTCTCTCTCTCTCTCTCTCTCTCTCTCACACACACACACACACACACACACACACACAATTCTCGCATCGATCGGTGGAAAGACAATGCAAAACATGCGAATCGGGATCAAGAGCTAGTCCACCAAGAAAAATCTAGGGTCTTTAGAGAAGTCGCAATGCACCCCGGCAAGCACCCGGGATGTCATGGCAGCTCTATGGTAGTTGGTGGTGGGTGGCGCCACCACCCGTCGGTGCTCCTTTGCTAGTTGTGTCTGTATCAGGGATCCACACGAGCATGGACATGGCCGAGTGGTCACTGTAAGCTGTACAAACGGACGGGGATGACTCACATCACAACAATGATCTGACCTGCTCATTTGTCATTCACTCTGCATTATTCTTAAGCGAAGCCTTGGTTCACATGATATGTTCCAATCGTGCTCTAGGTGGTCCTTGCATAACCTGTGAGTCAGCTAGCCAGATCAGTGTTGTTAGGCTAGTGAACAGCAGAGCTAGGAAGCTTCCAGGAATCTTCTCATGATATCAAAGCAGCAAGCCAAAGCTTGTTGTGCTGCACAGCAGAGACATAGCAATTGTAGTAGTAGTGAACCGCAATAGCGACGGGTCTTGGGAGGACCCACCAACCTGCGCCATTGCCAGGCAAAGGCCGCGCAGCTGCTGCGGCCAGGAGGGGTGCAGCAGTGTAGCAGCATGCCATCACAGCAGTTCCATAGTAGCCGCAGAGTAGAGCAGCGACACAATAAGAGTACTGGCACTTTTGACTGGCGCAACTCTAGCAGCAGCAGCAACACCATTGGCTGCGGCATCACAAACATCAGCAACAACAGCCACTGACGTGGCTTGAGGCCACTCCCATCAAGCTCAACAGCAGCAGCAGCAGCAGCAGCAGCAGTAGCAATAACAGTGTGCACCACCACTGCCCCTGTCCGTGTAGCTTCCGAGAAGCCGCACGGATGTGGCGGAGCTGCAGACGCAAATCGTGTCAACCACTACATCCCCGTCGGCACGAGTTTGCCCCTGCTTCAAGCAAATGCAGTTTCTGGCGTTTGAGGATGCGTTGGAAAGCTCTTCTCTTAAGCTCTCTAGAGTTGCTATTTGTGCTTCATTTCGTGCTCTGTAGCCACTAGGAAAGACTGCAGTGCACCGCAGTTTTTTTTTCCTGCTAAAACTCCGGCAGAAAAGGGAAAAGTAACGTGTTGCCACTTAAAAAGAAATCTTTTTACAACAAAAAAGTTATACCACCATGTTCAGCACATTCACGAGCTTCTGTGATCCAGAAATCTACTTGATTTGGACAACCTTGACTTTTTAGTGCCGAAATTTTGAACTTTGACCACTTAGCGAAATTTCTGGCCGTCAGGACTAGCAACTCCACACAACACCAGCAACTAGCAGCAGCGGCGGCAGCGTGCATCAGCAACAACAGTGTGCACCAGTGTCAGTGTGCAGCAGCAGTGTGCAGGAATAGTAGCGTGCATCACCAGCAACTTGCAACTGCAGTGATCGGCGGCAACAACAACAAGAGGAGTAGTACCAGGAGGAGCGGCAGCTCAGCGGCATCATCGGCGGCAGTTGCAGCAGCCTTGACAACAGCAGCGGCTGCCTTTTCTCTTCCTTGATATTCCCATCTCCTCTCGGTTTGGGCTCCCCCTGCTGGTCCCTTGGGTGGATTGGGGGTTGGGACAAGTATCCGGACCACCCCCAAGACCCTCCCATTTTTTCACGCCCATTGGGACGGGGAGAACGCTGTCGGATTTTGTCCGGCAGCTGGGGGGGTCCGCCCACGGCGTTACCATGCTGAAATAGGCATCGACATTCTTTCTGCGCCCAGTCGGGCAGGGGAATTTCTGCCGGATTTATTCAGGCAGCGTTCGACCTTCAGCGACTGCAATAGCAGTAGCGACAACAGCGGCAGACAGTAGCTGTGACAACGACAGTAGCGGCTAAGAGGGAAGAGTGCCACCACTGTCTGAATTGACGGTAGCAGACACAACAGCCACAAGAGGCGCACTGGAAGAGTGACAATGCCGTGAGGTTTGAAGATAGCAGCAGCAGCAGCAGTAGTGACAGAGTAGCACACCGCAATGACAGCAAGGCCGCCGAAATGGCCAGTTCACTGTGGTGTCACCACCGTAGCAGCAACGAGCAAGGTGACTGGTCTTGTTTCCATGTTCCTCACCTCTCATCCTGTGAGCACCGTGCTTCACCTGACACAGCAGCTTGCCGTTGGGGCCTGCCAAATTGCTGAGCTTAAGCAGTAGATCCTTGCTGCAAGGAACCTTAAGCTCACCGAGCTCCACCGACGGTTGTCGCTCTCAATTCAGGGGAGTACGAGTGACATGGCTGAGTCGAGGGGTCCCACTACTGGTCATGTTGAGCCCGCAACATCGCATTGGGATAGTGGTAATGGTGCCGCCTGTTCTGTTTAGTCTATCGAGTCTTTTTTCGGGTAGGATGATGCAAGTGTCTTGTCATAGCATTGTGTCGAGTCATGTACAGGTCCAGATGACTAGTCGTGGCTTCATGAGTCCAAGTCAAGTGCTATTGCTAGTTTTTCAGCATCACAGCTCTCTTTGAAGCAGCGACAGAGCATGTGACAGATGCCACTTGGATCACTGAACCAGGTGCCATCCATCACAGTGCATTTCCACGAGCCGTCTGGCCCCTTGCATATCTTGGATATTTTGCATGTACATGCGTTGGAGCTCTGCTTGCTTTCTGGACATGCCAGTACTCGCATGGGACTCAGCGTGTCCTTCATAGGTGAAGATGTCACCGTATTTGTCTGTGCCGAGTAGTAAGTGGTTCTATGTGGGGCGGCTGTTGATGACTTGTACCATGTCTCTGGCTGCCCTACATCTACTCCTCTCTTGCCCTCTTCAATTTTTGCTGGTGTGTTTGTGACGGGTACTTTGTCACCCGAACACCAACGTCTCTTGCACAGATGCCTGTGCAATGTAAACCTAGACGCTATTGATCGTCTATTGCACACACAGTTTGTGCTTGGTCTTGATGTGGCGTCTTTTCAGACGCCTTCCAAAACTGATTGTCTCCATTATGCTCAAGGAGATATGCACCGAGCCACGTACCCTCCTTCCAACTCGCGGGCGCTTCGACCTTTTGAGTTGGTTCATGCTGACCTTCTGGGACCCCTCCCTATTGAGTTCTAGGAGGACAGAGGGAGGTATGTCCTGGCAATCATTGATGGCCGCACCCACATGCAATGGGTCTTTAGTCTTTGTCAGAAAAGTGACACCGTCCTTTCGGTGCACACTTGGCTGGTCATGGCTGAGCGGCAGCCCCGACATGTCCTCTAGATGTTCCGCTCGGATTGTGGTGGAGAGTTTCTTCGGGACTTAGCGAGGCACTTTACGGTGCTAGGAGTGGCTCATAACCTCTCTTCCCTCACCACACCTCAACAGAATGGTGTGTCTGAGTGATGGAATCACACCATGGAGGTTGCGATTTGTTCAATGAGGGTGGATAGCGGCATGCCCGAGGCTTTTGCATTTGAGGTCATGGCCTACATGACATGGGCGTAGAACCGGATTCCACATGGCCAGCTACCAAACAACTGCACCCCATACGAGCTATGGTTCGGCCGCCGGGATGACCTCTGAATCGCATGCATATGGGGATCCATTGCCGCCGTCTAGATCACACCTCAGCAACAAGGGTATAAACTCTCCACTCGCACCCGCATCTACGCATTTATGGGTGTCGCCCCTTACTCCAAGGCCTGGTGCTTCTGGGATCGGAGTCAGTGCTGCATTGTCGAGTCACGTGATGCACTCTTCTTTGAGTGCCTCGCTTATCACAACTTGACCGCTAACAGTGTGTTGCTAAAGCACACTCCCAATTGTGTTCCTTCTCATCGCATGGGGGAGTGTGTTGGGCCGGTAAACTCTGTTCGTCCCTACAGCCCTATCACTCCTGAGTCATCCCACCCCTTAGGTGCCCTCCCTTTCCATCCTGCATTACTTGTTGCTGCCTCACGCGCCTTGCCAATGTCACCGATGTCGCTCGTTGCTGCCTCACCCGCTTTGCCAGTGTCACCGACGTCGCCCATTGCTACCTCACCCACCTTGCCGATGTCACCGGTGTCGTCTGTTGTTGCCTCGCCTACCTTGCCAATGCTGTCGTCGTTGTCCATTGCTGCCTCACCCGCTTTGCCATTGTCGCCGTCATCGCCCGTCGCTGCCTCGCATATGTTGTCGGCATCATCAGCTGTGCCGGCGTCGCCACTTACTGCCTTGCCTGACCTTGCATTTCCTGCCTTTTCTGAGCCATTTTTGTCTGCGTCGACGACTCCTGTATTTCCTGCATCCCCCGCCTCTACTGCATTTGTGCCCCCTTTGCCATCTACATAGCTCACTGAGCCCTATCTACGTGTCCAGGGTGGACACTTGCGCCCTTGTCCCACTTGCAGCGTGTGTAGTGGTGACCCTAGCACAAAGGCCCTCGGCCTTAGTGCTCTCGGCCTTGAGGGGGTTCACCCTACCTGTGAGACGAGCCTGGTGCTCCTTGCTCACGAGCGCCAATTGACACTTGACTCTTCAGAGTCGACCGTCAAATTGGGTCCGCCCTCTGTCACCTATACCCTGGCCACGCGGAGCATGACCGATGGGAGGCCTGTCCCCAGTGTGGCTGGTATGGCACCTGACCTTAGCACACTCCACAAGACTCTGGCTAGGTCTGACTTGGCCCTCTGGCACGCTGCGTGCCAGGCCGAGCTGGCTACCATCGAGGAGCACAAGGTCTTCGAGCTTGTGGATGTGCCTCACGGTCACAAGGCTGTGAAGGCGAAGCGGTATTGTCGCAAGAAGCTCAAGCCGGATGGCTCAGTGGAATGGTACAAGGCACGACTAACTGCCAAGGGGTTCTCTAATGTGGAAGATGTTAACTTCACTGAGACCTTTGCCCCTGTCCTTCGCACAACCACAATATTGGCCTTGATGTGCTAAACAACCCAACATGACTAGGAGCTACACCGGATGGACGTGAACAATGCTTTCCTCCATGAAAGGTTAGAGAAGGAGATCTACATGGTCTAGCCTCTCGGCTTCGAGGATGGAATTGGCCACGTGTAGTGACTGCAGAAGGCCTTGTTTGGTCTCAATTAGGTTCCTTGTTGTTGGAACGAAGAGATCACAAGCTCACTGTTGAGGGCTGGGTACGTCAAGAGTGCCTTGAACCCCTATGTCTTCCCATCACAAGCTCTTGTGCTACTCATGGTTGTTTTGGTCTACGTCGACGACCTCTTGATCGCTTCCCTTGACTTAAAGGTTGTTGAGGAAGCCAAGGACATGCTGTAGGTGACGTACAAGATGAAGGACTTGGGGGAGGCCACAGTGTTTCTAGGCATGTAGATCGTGCGCAATCGCACGCATCGGATTCTCCTAGTGCATCAAGAGCGATAAGCTCTCACCTCGGGAGAGAATTCTACTGACTTGCCACTCATGTCTACATTGCATCCACACCCCTCACGCCTGATGGGTAGGATGCCTTGAAGGCCGACAATCCAAATGAGCTAGGGGAGCTCGTCGACATAACTCTGTACGTGGGAGTCATCGGTTTGCTCATGTACCTAGCCACGACGACGACATCGGACATTGCCTTCATTGTTAACCTGCTTGCAATGTTCGTCCAAGCATTGCGCATGCAAGGTATGGAAGCTGCTGTCTGGTGTGTTAGGTATGTCGTGTCCACCGCAACAATCGGTCTGTGCTACTGCAGTCATTCTTATGTGGTGCTTGACGGTTGTATCGACAGTGATTGGGCTTGGATTCTAGACGGTAAGAGCCGGACATGCTACATCTTCTTAATCGGCGGCACGGCCGTGTCTCGGCGTTTTGCAAGCAAGGCTCTATTGCTCACAAACCTGTTGAGGCTGAGTACGTGGCACTCGGTGCTGGGGCTACTAAGAGCTTGTGACTAGTGTCTCTGTTGCGTGAGTTGCGTCAGTCCATATTCCTTATTGTGCTATGCTACGACAACCAGAGCGCGATCACCATTGCTGAAAACATAGGTGTATTTTGTGCTTGCACAAAGCACGCATTGTGCAAGCTCAAAACGTTGGCATTGAGCACCACTACGTGCGTACACTTGTCCTAAAATGCGAGATCGAGGTCGTCGGGGTAGGTACGGATGTGCAGCGTGCGGACTTCTTGACAAAGGCCATCGACTGTACGAGATTTCTTGCAGTTGCACGTTCTGTGGGATTTTGCCCCACACTTTCTGCTAATTGACCTCCTCATGCCAGCTCTTGTTTGTGTTAGTCAGTGCCTGTACGTTCATGGACTTGTTCGCCATCTGGTCATGGGGGAGTGATGTTGTCCACAGCTTACGGTGACCCCTCGACTCATGTCCATGCTCGTGCAGATCCCTGATGAGACAGCCACCTCAGAATAGTGGGGGAGCTGACGTGGCCTTGGGAGCGCCTGAGACTACACGGCTATCCACTGGTGACACTCGTAAGGAGCTGGGGCTCAGGCTCGACTGTTCCAGGCTTTTAGGTAGTGAGGGGAACTCGCCGGTTGCAGGTTTTCCATTCATCAAACACTTTCTGGTGACTGAACCAAGTTGTATGGGCATCTATTGCATAAGGTTTTGCACCCTGCTGTGTTTGGTTCTAATGGTTCTTGATTTGGATGCCTGAGCAGGGAGATAAAGCCAATAACGTGGTTTTTGACCCGTTTGTCCGTAGTAGGAAAATGCGACCCGTCCGCGCACTGCTGCCAGCATACGACACTCATGACCTGACGTGCTCATTTGTCACTCACTTTGCATAATGATTAAGCGAAGCCTTGGTTCACATGACGTGTTCCAATGTTGCTCTCACTGTTCCTGTGAGTCAGCTAGCCAGACCAGTGCTGTCAAGCTAGTGAACAGTTGAGTTAGGAAGCTTCCAGGAATCTTCTCAAGATGTGGCTCCCGTCTCTTTTTGTGGAGTCTCCCACTTGGTAGCAGTCTGTTCCCAGCTCCATCGACAACATCCACCGGCACTCATGCCACTGACAGTGATGGACGTCCGCTCTTTGTACCATTAAGTCCGCGTAGGTTTAGGCAGCCATAACTCTAATGTGTGATTTTCTAGCTGATTCTGAGTGCACGACTGTGTTTTCAGTGCACATTTTTTAATGGTCCCGTTTTCAGGAAAAACAGACGATGCCCGGGTTTGGGACTCTTGATCCTCTAGCAGGGCTCTCCGAGAAATCCCCATGCCATAAAACAGTGCATTTTCTTCATTGGTTTGTAGAATGAGTAACAAGCTTCACAGAGGTGAGGGCCTAGGTTAGTGTAGGATGGGTCTCTCACCAAACCTCATTCTTGCTGTAAACTCAGTGATTACTCAGAGTTCGAGTGTTCCCTCTCACAGATTAGTAGCTCGCATTGCTGAGGCGCTAAGTTTGGACAAAGCAGGCCATGTACTTCGGTCCGAGTGTGTGAGGCGGCATGAAACAATCTTGTCTAGACTAGTGCAACATGATTTCAAGCTTGGTATCAGAGCCCTAGCGTAGCAGGTGCAGAAAACTAAGCAAGAGCAGCAGCGTATAGGTGCTAATCAATGTTGGCGGACCTCCATACGCGCACGTGCAGGGAAAACTCTGCCGGATTTTTCCCAGCAGAGTTAGTCTTGCCTGGTGGTGGCTTCAAAAGGCTCTTCGTGCAGGGAAAACGCTGTTGATTTTTTTTTTTGCAGCATTGACCCCACGGCCATGGTAGCATAGGTGGTGACGCGGCCAACGGAAAGAGAGCCGACGGCAGGAGCCGACGCAATTAGTGACGGCATCGCCAGGCAGCAAGGAAGTGTCCCTACTACTTCTCCATTTCTTCCTCTACCTCCTCCTCTCTTTAAATCAGGCGTACCCTTCCTACCAAGTGAACTAACGTCAGCAGCTGTCGAATTAGTCCTGCCAGACTCGGAAACCAGAGATCTGAGAAGAAAGAAAGAAAGAAATCGGGAATCCCGCTCCTCCTTGCTCACCGCCGGCCACGTGGCAGGACGAACAACTCTGAGGTAGCAGCAACATTAGCAAAAAGAAAAACAGTCGCGTGGCAGTTGGATGTGTGCACAGTAGCAGCTGTAGCAGCGTGGCATCAGCAGCCGCAGCAAGAGCAGGCCTAGCAGCAACACCAGCAAAGGTAGCAGTAGTAGTAGAAATGACAGTAGCAGCAAAAGTAGCAGCAACCGTAGTGGCAGCTCACATTGATCACAACAGTAGCACGTAGTAGCAGTGAAAAAAACAGCACCACACGCCGGAATCAAAAACTCCGTGAAGACTACGGCATTGTTTGAAGCAGCATTTGCAACGATAGGTGCTGTAGGAGCTTGGAGGAAGACTTGTTGGCTTTTGTGCAACATCGACGGGCTGCTGGCCACCAACCAGAAAGAAAAAAGAACTGGACATATCAGTAGGCTCCTGAAAGGGGTACCCAAGAAGTGGTAGGGTATTTCTGAAAAAAAAAAACATAGAAATGTCGTTTTGTCTCCTTGTGAAAATCATCAACAAAGGTAGTTACATGGTTTCTTTTGACAAGTTTTATCGTTCCTCAGTAAAAAACACATTACTAGTGGCACCGCTCGCTGCCCACTACCATGGCTAGACCCGGTACCGCTATTGCCACGCGGTCCACCTCTACTAGCGCGACGCCACCGACGGACCCAGTCATTGCTCTTCAGCAACAGGTCGATGACTTGCGGACACTCCTAGCCTCATTACAGTTTTCTCAGACAGCCACATCTATCCAACCGCCTCTTCATGACTAGCCTGGTCCCATAGCTTCTGTCGCGGCCCAGAGAGTAGCCCAACAGCACTAGTACCAGCAGCAACAGTTTGTCTCCAGTGTCATAGTGTCTCTAGGCACTGAAGCCAGTACTCACAGTAGGCCAAATGAGTTTGGGACACCACCACCCCACCTTGAGGTGGGAGTCCTGCAAGCTACTGTTCTGCTTGTGGGTTCAGGATGAGGGTCTTGGCCCTACCATACCCTGAAGAACAACTCGTCCATCCACGAGCAGTTGTTCGACGCAGGCCGTGTAGCTAGGGCCCTTCACCACACCAGAGAGTGATCGCACTGACCTCGAGCCCTTCATTGGCGATCCTGCTGTTGGCACCGATCCTGATCCCCATGAGGCCTGGAGTATCCTTACGCTTACCAACCATGCTTCTCGCCATGACGATGTCAATCGCCTTTTGAGGAGCTTCAACGACCTCAATACTGGTGATTTAGAGTATCTCACTGCTTATTGGCACTTCTAATTGCATCTTCTCCATCGGCTCGGCAAGGCCAATCCATTTACACTAGCCGCTCTCCTCACCATCAAGAACGAAGCAACTCCCAAATATGTAAAGGTCCTCGTTCACTTTGACCTCAAGATCTTGGAGGCCATGGTGTCCTAGAGAGGTATAATTTCCTGGCTTGATTCCCGGTTCTTGGACCGGGAGGAGGCAGTTCAGGAAACTCACATGCATTGTCGAGACACAAAGGCATTAGCAGCAGTCACCTCCGTCCTTCTTTCCCCGTTGTCGACAAGCAACCCTAGTGTCACTGAAGCCACGTGTGGTGCTGGCTGCGGCAAGGGGGGACGTAGGAAGAAGGGGAAGGGCAACACCCGGCAGCTATCTGATAGCAGTTCCTCCCATAGCAACACTCATGTTTGCCACAACTGTGGCCAGCTGGATCATGGCTGGTACACATGCCCACTATCCAGTACGAGTCTCGTGTTTTCAATGCCACACTTCGTGAGCGTGAGTGACACTTTGGCACCGCTGTAGCTACCACTGCCTCTCCTGTTGGCGCTTCCTTGACGTCCTTAGAAGGGGTCTCCTCCAGTGGCACTACAACAGTCATAACTCTATTCCCGACTACTTTCATGCCTTCTGTCGGACCAGTTGTTGCATGGACTCAGTATCTGGTGTGGTGACCTCTACATTCGTAGCTTTGCTACATCTCAGCTCCTCCCTTTGGCATGGCCATGTTGCACTACCTCAAGACTCCCAGGCCCTCCACCTGTGAGCACCAACTGGATCAGTTCATTGTGCACTTCCTTGTCATCCCTCCTCATGAGCCCCAAGGAGGTACGAGCTGTATATGTACTACAATGAAGGGGTCATTGATGTTTTTTAGAATGGGAGTGCTCTCTGCAATGACCCCCTTGTGGATGATCGTTGTGTTTCAACTCCCCTCTTGGATGATGTTTCCTTGCTTGATGATCGGCATACACGCTTTGCATCTTAGTCTCATGCGCAACGCCCGTTGCTCGCATCATGTCAGGTAGCTCCGTGCAAGGTTATCACATTTGTTTGCAACCCTGATGGCACCTGGATCATTGCTTCCAGCACAACGCATCACATGACGTCTTGTCGTCAGAAATTCAGCATGCTTGGCCTTGTTGGAAATGTCAAAATTGTTTGGACTGGATTTGGTCAGGTACTTCCTATTCGTGGTGTTGGTGTTGTCCATTTTTTAGGTCTGTCTGGCGACGTCTACACTACTGATGTGTTGTATGTGCACGGCCTTGACCTCAGACTTCTTTCTTTCACTGCTCTTGACTGCAGAGCATGTTCTACACTCTAATGGCATTGGCATATTCACTCTATGTCCGTCTGGTTTTGCATCCAATTTCCTTGCAAAACTGAATGCATCAGTTTTGCATCCAATTTCCTTCCAAAACTGAATGCATCCATTGCACTTTGGGCAAGATGCACAGGTCATCTTGTCATGTCTCCCCTTCTCATGCCTCCCACCTGATCGAGCCGGTCCATTCTGACCACATTGGTTCCTTACCTGTCAAGTCTGTTGCAGAGCATGGTCGTTATATTCTCATCCTTATTAACGACTACTCTCACTTTTGATTGACGTTCTACCTCCAGCAGGAGAGCAATGTAGTGGATGCAATTCATGATTTACTCCTAGTTGTAGAGCAGTAGTGTGTTTGTCCTCATTGCAACTTCTGTTTTGATCGAGATGGTGAGTTTACAGGGGAGGCGGATGCTTTCCTCAGGAGTTGTGGAGTAACCTGGGAGACACCATTGTGCTCCCGGGAGCAGAACAGTGTCTCTCAACGCAGGAGCTACACCATGGGTGATGCGTTCCGCACTATGCGCATTGAGTCTGGCCTATTCAAGGGCTTCTTCTTTCACGCCATATCGTAGACGCTGTGGGTTTGGATCAAAGTTCCCCACGGTCCCTTGTTCCATTGTGTCACTCCTTACTAGTATTGGTGTGGGCAGCATGCACTTTTTGTCCTACGGGCGTCTCGGGTTGCGTCACCAGTATTTGGCTCCCTGAAGACTAGCAGGATGGCAATCCAGCCCCTCGTGTTCAAATCTGTACCTTTATCAAGGTGTCTTTGTCAATCAAAGGCCTGGAGGTTCTGGGTTCCTATCCTGCACCGAAACATCAAGTCGCGTGACGCCCTATTCTTTGAGGAGCTTTTCTCATGCAATCTCTCTTTTGGCCGTGCAGGGACCCTTCTGGGCTTGTCGCCGCCATTGCATGGGGGAGATTTTGCACCAGTGTACTATGTTGCTCCCTGTCCATTAGTGTCTAAAGTCCCTAGTCTCACCAAGTTACATGCACCTCCATGCACACGAGACACTCCCACCGTACCACAGTCCGCATCTGAGTCTATTCGTCAGGGTGTTGACCACGCATCTGAGTCCACCTCTTCAGCTGCTGACACCGCCGACGAGGCAACTGAGTCCACCTCTTCGGCCGCTGACAGTGCCAACCAGGTGAATGAGTCCACTTCCTTAGCCTCGTACTCCGCCATCCATGTGGCGGGGTGCAATCACTCTGGTCACTGCGTCAGTCGACCAATCAGGCATTTTCCCTATGTCGGTCACTCCTACAGAGCGACCCGTTGTGTCCTTGCCTCCTCAACCCTGGCACATCTACTTCTCTAGTGTTGGTCTCACATAATCACACACTCTTGGTGGCCGTCTTTGTCCACCAATCCTATTACCTCCATCAGGCGTGCGTCCTGCCATCGTTACATCAGCCATCAAGCCACCCTCCATCCCACATCCCCTTCTCACACTGTTGTGAGAAAGGGGTTTGGGACGGTGTGCTTCACATGTTTGGCTTGGGCTCCACCCGTGCCAAACGTGCAAAAATCTCAATCAAACTAGGGGTTAGGGGGGGGGAGGGCGGGGGTTGCTTGTTGGAAGAAAAGGGGGCTATCGCTCCCTCGCTATTCTCGCATAAGAGCGATGTCCCTATGCACTTTTTTTGCCTCGTCCAGCCACGCATGTTGCGAGCGAGCATGATTTCAGAGTGGACTTCTGAGGTTTTTTTTTCCGGTGCTGGGTGGATGAGAGTCACACTTTGCAATATATGAACATGCAAGCTGTTTCTTCCAATGATCAATGGATCCACCTAACTAGGTAGCCCTTAACTAAAAGGTTCCCCTCAATCAAGAATTTAATAGGTTGCTTCCATAATCTGTCATCGCAATGCGAGAAGTATGTATAGTACTTTGTTGATGATTCATCCTTCAAGTCAAAAGTTGTCATATACTCTAGATGTTTGAGGTGTAGTCTTCTTTTCCATAAGATCCATTTTAACCATGCTAGCCCGAAGGATCTATGTTTTTTCTGTTTATTATGAATCGTTCAAAGTCTACACATTATTGAAGTTTTTCAAGAAGTACCCCTGGAGGTTCTATTGTTCTCTTTTAGAATGAATTGAGGTATTCCTGAAGTGCTTCAACACTTTGCACGCCCGAAGGATCTGGTTCTAGGAAGAAAAAAGTTAAAAACACACATGAACATTTATGCCTTCCTTCTACCACAAACACAAACCCAACCATCATTTACAAGATAAAGAGCTTTTCATTCCATCCAACTGTCTAAACTTACATCGTGGGTCCCAACTTGAAACTCCGGTCACCTCTCTCCAAGCCCATCCAACTCTTCTACCAAGAAGACTTGCTATCAATCCAAATGGATGGTGGAAAATTCATAGGATTTAGCAACAACATCCTCGTCCCGGCATGGCACATTAGCGGCTTTCTCCCCTCACTTTGTATTACATACAAGATCTTGTTATCCTCCATCCTCTAGCTAGGAGGGAGGGAGGGAGGGAGGGTAAGGGAATGGAGAAATCCCAAAAGCAATGTTCAATGTGAGAGGGTACGTTGCACAAAACACAACAGAACAAACGGTGCTTCAAAAGGTGGATAGACGGCAAAGATACACTTGAAAACATAGAATTTTGTCTAGAAAACAACAGACAAGTGTGTATGTCTATTCTCACCCACGTGCATACCACTAGGCGCAAAAGTCCAACCAACCGGTCAGAGAATAAGCTAACCCGGTCAACAGCTTCAAAACAATGGCAAGAGGGAACTCGACAGGCAAACGGGCTCCTTGGTTGTCCGAATGACAAACCAAAAGAAGTGCCACGTGTAGAAACAGAAACTCCACACAAATGGATCATGAATACACAAGGACAGTGCCATTAACAAATGGACCATAGAAGGTGGTCCTCGAGAAAACCTTGGAGAGCACGTGTGGGTGCGCCGGCTGTTGCTGACGCTGTCAAAGAGGCTTTCGAGTATCCCGGCAAACCTGCAAGACATGAGGACAAGTCCAGAAGTCACTATGACTCACACACCAACACTCCCCACTAGCGAGCAAGGATAGAAAAACGATGGTAACAATAGTGCACTTCAAGGGGCATGAGACTGGGCCACACATGAACTGCTGATGGAGAGAAGAAGCAGTAGGAGCGGAAGACGAATGAGGTAGCAGTATGAGCATACATAAGAAGCCCAACATTGCGTACCACAAACTTGAACTTGTCAATGCACAATGCTTTGGTAAGGATGTCTGCACGCTCCTACTGCGTGTCAACACCCACAACAGTGACATTGCCAAGTGAAAGATACTTACATACAAAGTGATGCTCAACGTTGATGTGCTTTGTGCGCGTGTGACACATTCCATCATGATCTGCTATGCGACATATGCCCTCATTGTCATAACAGATGGTAATGCAGCAAATGGACTTGGGCAGTCGCTCCATAATCAGATGCTTTTGCAGACTCGAGTCCCCAATGCAACATAGTGAGCCTAAGTCAATCTCCCTGCAGCGCAACCTTGCTTGCCACTCTTCCATGAGACAGTTGCATCTCCGATAAGGAAGAAGTAACCAAACCGGCTGCGCGAATCACAATCATGGACCCAATCGCTGTCAATACACATGTCAATACCGATAGACGGCTACGCGTAAAAGCACAAGCCCAGACGTGGGATGGACACGACACACCGCGAGGTCATCCACATAGACCAGGACAACGACAAAGGATGCAGAGGGGGCAGTCACCAATAATGTTTAGTCCATTGTGCTACGGTGGTACCCGTCCCGCTCCAAGGTTGCAAAGATCTTGAGGTTCCAACAACGTGGGGATTGCTTCAAGCCGTACAAGGCATTTTGGAGGGGGCCAGACTCTCTCTGTGCCGTCGTCGAACCCTTGAGGCTGGACGTGGCAGATCTCTTCCTCGAGATTATTGTGCAAGAAAGAATTGTTAACATCTATCTAGTGGAGGTACCAATCATCCTATACCACAAGACTCAATAAGGAATTTGCCGTAGTATACTTGCCCACACGGGAAAAAGTGGCATCGAAGTCCAAACCTTGGGAGAATCACTTGGTCGTGAGATGACCCGTGTACAATTCGACTGATTAATCGGGCCTCTCTTTCCTTCCAAACACCCAACGGTCTGAGATAGCCTTGTAACCAAGTGGGAGCTTCACCTTCCCATAAACCCCATGCTCCTTGACGACGGTGAGTTCCTCGCGCATAACTTGCTGCTAGAGAGTTGCATCTACAGCGGAACGTGCTTGTTGCATTGTGTTCAATTCAGGTATATGTGTCGTGCTACCACTCGCATCGAGTGCAATCGACATTGAGGAATGTGGCAGAGGCTGGGTAGACCTAGCTTCCACAATGGCTTGGTGAAACTCATAAGTGATTATAGAGTATCCAAGCACAGTGTTAGGCTGTACCACAGCCTCGCCAAGCCAAGAGCGTCAAGACCGGAGACAGGTTTAGGTTGTGTGGGATTGATGACACCATTGTGAACTAGACGGAATGACTGCACAGGACCAGAGTGGCCAGCCAAGGCTGTAGGACTGACAGGCGTGGCATAGTGAGGTGCGGACTGCACATGTCTCAGATGATTGCATGGCGCACGAACAAACGACGACAAGATGGGGGGCTGTGAGGATGTGAATGTGTTTGCTGCCGATGGAACCACAACCTATGATGCAGGCAATGACGTAATAGGAGAAGACGTAGATGCAGTAGGGGATGATGTAGGTGACGCCGACAAAAAAGGAGATGATACAGGTGGTGATGCAGATGCGACAGGAGATGAGGCAGGCGTTGAAACAGATGTGACAGGAGATGGCATATGTAACAACACAGGCACAAGAAGAGAGTACACAGGCAAGGAAATAGACACTAGTGACGACAGAGACACAAAAGGAGATGATGATTGCGACTACGTAGACGTGACAGGAGGTGACAAAGGTGAAGATGCAGATACGACAAGATATGTAGGCGATGATGCAGCAGGATATGAAGCGTATCCACTACCAAAGAGTACTTCACATACACCACCTCCTACTAAACCAGAGAAGTGCACAAGCAATGGAATAGAGCGAGAAATGTCGCGTGAGAAGGTTCTCTCAAAGAAGAGAGCATTGCAAGACTCAACAACCTGACCACGCTTGGGGTCCCAAAAGCGCCAGGCCTTGGTCACAAAGGGAACACCAAGGAAATAATGGCAAACTTGAGGAGACAGCTTGCCATTTGCATTAGGTCTTGAGGCACCAAAACGTTGGTGATGGTGTCTCAGACACGAGCAAGGCAAAGGTCAGCACAATGACCATACCATTGCTCGAATGATGTGACATGACGAGGCAAGTTTCCGTGGGGAACACAGTTCCAAACCCACGTCATGTAGGACATGACCTCGAAGACAAACATCGCAGGGAGGCCACACTCAACAAGAAGGGTGCAAACACCGTCAGCAAGAGTGCAGTTCCAATGAGTGTTCTGTTGTGGTGTGAATGGAGAAGATAGATCCGGATATACTCCTTGAGACTAGAGGAAGCGGGCCATGGGGCCCAAGAATCCCCCACGAGGATCAAAGCAGAATGCTATCATCTTCCGCTGGCAAGAACACTCAGCTTGGACAATCGAATACTCGATTATGGACCCAACATCGCTTTTCTGGTGAAGGGTAAACACTCATCAATAGCAAGAGAAATCATCCGTAAGACTCAAGACGTACCGACCAACACCCCCAAATGAATCATCATGGAGCTGGCCCGTAACGTCCGCATGGACAAGGGCAAGAGGGTGCAGCCTATGGGAGTGAGACAAAGGAAAGGATGGGTGATGCAGCTTGCATTATGTGCAGTCAAGAAAGTCAGCAGTTCATGGTGCAAGGAATGTTTCAGGGTCAAGATCAACAGTAGGCTGATGATACATGAGGGTCTGAATGGCGGCTGTATGCACATGACACAGGTGACGACAAAGCAAACATAACTGTGTAGAGGAAAGTGTGGGAGCAACAGGCACATGCATTGCTACAGTGGCCACAGGTGACTGTACAATGAAGGACACATGATGCAATTTGCCACAACGCAAAACACAAAAATCAGGATGGCCCAACGACTCCAGCGACACACTGCCAATGCCACGAGATGAGATGAAATACATGTCCCGGTCATCCAAGGCAGTAACAGACAACAAGTTGACCTTAAGCGTAGGGGCAAAAAGGAAATCAGGCAAGAAGACGTCACCCAATTGGCCGAAGAAAAAGCACAGCACCAACACCGTGAACTGGTAACATCTAACCAGAGCCAGTGCAGACAAAGTGTACGTCACGGACATGCCTCAATGTGACAAATGCGACATGAGATGACATCATGTTATGAGTGGCTTTGGAATTGATGATCTAGAAGACACTTGATACATGAGACAAAGCGGTCACATGACACTGTGCGACAGTGCAAGCAAGGATAGGAAGAGGACATAGTATGACCAGAAATGAGTGGAAGGAGATGGGAGAGAGTGAACGGATGTCAATGCTCAACCCACTCCACAGACGACACAGACCCATCATCTGACGTATCCCGAAGGGCTCCATCTGACAAACAACGTTGACCCTCAAACTTGATTGTCAAAATCACACCGGAGTGGATAATCAGAGGCCAAGGATGGGAATGGAAAGGTTGATGTTGGAGCAGATATGTCCGGACCATGCGATTGCTTGGGAAAGGACCGAGCTGGTGGCGTACAGAAAGCTGGACCTGCGGGTTGGAGCCAGAATGGAGGGGTGTATGATGAAGAAGGCGGCGCATAAACCGTACTGTAGTACGGCGGCAAAAACCAATGCCACCCCCGGTGGTGTACATCCACCATCGAAGAGGTAGTCAAAGAAGCCCAACAGTGCGCCAAAACCTTCAAGGATATGATGGTGGTGGTCTCCCACCACACGGGGTCAGACTCCCATGTGTGAGGGTCTTGACCATAGAGGGTTGGGGAAAAATGGGGATGGACAATCTCCGAGGCAACGGGACAAGTCCCCGAATGCCCGGGTCTCGACCACGTGGAGGAAAAAATGAGGGAAAGTAAAGTTAAAGGTAAAGGAAAGACAAGAGGCAGATGTTGCACGCAAAGCGTGCATAGGGTTACATAGCAACCGAGCAAAAGCATTCATACTTGTATCTCTTAAGAGGCTAAATGATTTCCCGGAATCTGGACCACAGAATGGAAGGTTTGCCATGAGACTTTACCTTGTCCATGGAAGCCAAAACTGGTTGTAAATGGACCGCCAAACAGTCACCCCCATTCGTCCAAACTGATTTATTTGGTTTGCTCATATGTGCTCTTAAAAACTGTGTATGGTTTGGGAAAACTCTTCCTAAATTCCTTCAAGCTATGTTCGATTCATTCCAGCTTGGGTGAGTGTAAAAGATTAAAAAACCATAACCAAAATTTGAACCAATGCACCAGACAATACAATGTTATGTTTAACCAACATATTGAAGAAGAACCTTAAAAAACATTGTTTTCGCATTCTTTAATGTGGTCTGATCTGATGATGAATGTTTTTAAATGAGATCAACGTGTTCTTGTATTTTGAACATGCTAGTTTCACACGCCTATAATTAACTTCACAAAAAAAATGACCTTTGACAAATTTGGAAGAATTTTGAATGTTTCCTTAGTTAGAATTCAATATGGGCATACAGGCCCACACAAACATGAACATGAGCTCTGTATGTGAGTGCAATGCAAAACAACAAGAATTTGGCTAATTCTGGAATGCAATGTATGAACGAAGAAGGAGAGATTACAAATGAGCCCCTAGTGGGCTCATGTAGGGGCGCTAGCAGCTAGCCGCACCAGGTCTATCACCCCCGTTCAGCCCAAACGAGTCAGCAGGAAGAGCACACTGCGCAGACCACATGAACAAAAAAGGTGGTCTCCTTGATGCACCGGAATATTTCGCCGAGTGCCCGGGCCTCAACCACCGAGAAAGTACAAGCAGTGCTAGAATCACTCAAAATCAGCGTCAAGACATTGCAAACGGCTTTCCGAACATCGGAAGCCCTACTACAGCCATCTGGTCTCCTCGTCGCAACAGCATAGACCACCGGGTACACGGGTCTCAACCCACCAAGAAAACTCTCCTAGCTCCCGACAAGCCAACAGGGCTGCCGAAACACATCGACCGCGTCTTGCGGGCGCTGTCGTAGGTGCCGGAGAGGTTTCGGTACACTTCGAAGGCCCGTCGTGTCATCACGCTCTCCTCCACCCAATACCACCAACATGGGGTATATGGGTAATCCATCGGCGTCGGTCGTGATGGGTGCAAGCCACACAAGCCAACACTTCCCCTGGCTGACATTGCAGTCAACGCCAGAACAAGTGAGTCAAGGTACGGAACAGCATTGTATGCAAAACCACAGTCTACACAAGTCAACCACATGCACACACACACACACACACACACACACACACACACACACACACACACA
>SZWC01000968.1:124054-136874 GCA_023375785.1 Penium margaritaceum
ACACACACACACACACACACACACACACACACACACACACACACACATCTACTGCCTATCCAAGCACAGAGGCTAGGCCCGATGTCCCTTTGAAGAAGAATGAAGGTAAGAAGGTCTCCTCATAATATCTGAACATCCTGCCAAGTGTTCTGGTCTCGGCCATCCGAGGAGTCATGCACATCATACACGAGTCACACAACAAGAGGGTCTCCTCGTGAAATTTCCAGTGCTCGTGCCATGGTCTCGAGCGCTACAAGCAATCAAACAGGTTTCCGTGTACCGCGCGTAATAGCAAAATCAACCAAAACACATGATCATAGAGGGATCTCCTTGTAACACAGCTGCAACTCACCGCATGTCCGGGTCTCGACCACTATGAGCAATCCAGCTCGTATGCACATGCCACATGCAGTATGGCCACACACCAGGACACACAATCACATGGTCTCCCCGTGACATTGGTACAACCCACCAAGTGTCCGGGTCTTGACCAACAGAGTGCTACCATCCACATGCAGCTATGTAGGCACGTAGCATGAGCCACATGCCTGCTACTATAGTATGCACATAGTAGAGTATGGACACCTCGCCATGCATCTCCCATAACGTTGCGTCAGGTTGATGTCCACACAACACTCCCTTGGGCAGATCAACCTAGCGGCGATTTCCTTGATGGAGATGTAGATACCGTAGGTGAAAAGATCATGAACGATGAATCATGTGGTCTTTCCATCATGCAAAGATAGCTCCCCTTATCATGCATGAGTTTGCTCCTACCCTCAAAGACGATGTGGTGTCTCTGGCTACGACTCCTCATGTCGCCCCTGCACCATTTGGAGTGACCAATCCTTGTGTGACTGCCAAGGGTCCCAACTCATAGTCTCTCCTCTCTTGGATTTGCTACGATGCATCTTTTTATGCTGCAAGAAAGGCAATGGGCGAGCAACACAAAGGAGTGGATGAAGTGGCGGAACTGGCCTCCGAGGCAGGATAGAGCACCCTAAAGCACATGGTTGTACCGCCACAAGAGGAGGAGGGCTAGAACAACAAACCAGACCACCATATACGGACGAAGATGATGATGGAGTAGCTGAAGTGGGTGGATGAAGGTACGTGATGGCAGCAGTTGAAGAAAGGGGAGCAATGATGGAGTTGACCGGAACAAGGATGGCAGAAACTGAAGGCATGCTCACCTCTCCTATGGTAGTGTCTCCATCAAACGTCATACTCGGAGCTGGTATAGGATCATCCCCGAGTATGGGTGTGCGAGATCATGGTAGTGGAAAGCTGGTGCCGATAGTACTCGTGCTCCCCTGCTCTGACAGCCGCTCACGCACTGCCGCCACGGCTGTTGCAGCATCACTACACGCTCTTGTAGGTCAGCGTAATCTGCCTCAGACATGTGGAGGTGGCCCATGTCTACCTCACGTAGGATCAACTGTGCCTCACTGGATGCTGCACATGCAAACTGCAGAACTCGTGAGTAAAACTTCATCTGCGTCACTGCTGCAGAAGGAGATGGACCTGGTGCCAATGCATCCACCTGGCGGTCAACCGAACTCACAACATGCTGAGATGCTCCACACTCGGACGCAGCTAAGGGTAGTGCATCCCCATCACAACTCCTGTCTTTCTTACAAGGGGTGAGTGGTTGCATGCCTAGGAGAAGGAGAAGGTAGAGTCGTCGGATTCTGTAGAGCACGTGGAAATGTTCTCTGTGCAGGTATTGCCACTCTCAACGTTGATGTGATCAACAGGGTCACCATGACATGAATACGCGAGGGCACAACTCAGCTCCTGCTGACGACTCGACCCATACATGTGGTCGGATCTACAACACTTTCCTCAACTATTGGCGTAGTGGACACAGCTTTGCAGGGCTCTGGCTCGACAATGCCCGTAAAGGCAACCAATAAGCGCAGCTGGTGCTCACGCACCATCTTGCTAGGAAGACTGGTCGCTATCACCTGCTTGATGATGGAGTAAGGCCCATCATCTAAATGTATCATGTGTGTTGTTGCTCTGCCGTGTGTTCTAAATCGTACAGACACTCGGAACATGGGCGACTCTTGACGTTGAAGCTAATGCACAGGTAGCATCAATGACAAGGTTGAGTTTGCCGTGTCTGCTGCAGCACATATCCCAGTGACATCTCTCAGTATTGCTGCTATCAAGAATTCCTCAACCTCTAAAAGACCAGCTGGTCCCCTCTACTCCTGCACTGCGACCGCTGCAAAGCTTGTGTCAGCCTCGTACTCCAATGCCCTCGGAATCCCGTAAGGGGTATCCCGAGCCATACGGGACTCCTTTGCCACCGTCGGGTTGCCACCGGTCACAGTCGCGAGTGGCACCGCCCAGGGACGCGGGGCCTCCACTCCTCCCTATGCAACCTGCTGTTATAGAACGTCTGGCTCCTGCCCCAGTGTGGATGTCGATCTCAATGAAACGCATGTCTTATAGAATGTAACCTCCGCCGGGGTGGTGTGAGCATGCTGCACAAACTCCCACAAAAGTCTGATAAACGCATCTCGATCCGTACTGGACTCATGTGCCACGGTCGGGCCGCCACCGATGGAAGCCGCGAGTGGCACCGCCTAGGGACGCCGGGCCTGCATTCCTCTTGATGAAACCTACTGCTGCGGAAGATCTGGATCCAGCCCAGACATGGAAGTTGAGCTTGGTGACACGCAAGTCTCCACCATAAACACCATGTGGGGATCAGACTCCACATTATGTACTCCCACCGTATCATCTGCATCTGCTTGAGCTGATGCTGGGGCACTTCGATACGGTGAGGGTGAGGATCCTGTTGCTGTAGTTACAAGAGGGAATGTGTGGTGACCACACTCCCCCTCGAAAAGTATAGAAACAAAAGCCAAGGAGGTGCATGATGCGTCAAGACCGGCCCAAGCAGGGCGTGCGGAATAGCTCGCCAAGTGCCCGAGTTTCGACTACTCCGCAGGTTGTTTTCTCAGTAGTCGAAACTCGGGCACTTGGCGAGCTATTCCGGTGTCTCAAGGAGACCACCTTTGTTGTTCACAACAAAGGTGGTCGACTATTCCGGTGGTCTCCTTGAGACACCGGAATAGCTCGCCAAGTGCCCGAGTTTTGACTACTAAGAACACAAGCAGTGCTAGAGTCACTCGAAATTAAAGTCTAAACATTACAAACGGCTTTCTGAACATCGGAAGCCTCACTACAGCCATTGGGTCTCCTCATCCCTTTGGAACAGTTCACCGGGTGCACGGGTCTCATCCCACTGAGAAAACTCTCCTAGCTCCCCACAAGCCAACAAGGCTGCCGGAACGCATCGACCACGTCTCGCCGGCTCTGTCATAGGTGTTGGAGAAGTCTCGGTACACTCCGGAGGCGCGTCGTGTCATCACACTCTCATCCACCATATACCACCAACGTGGGGTAACATGGGTAGTCCATCGGCGTCGGTCCTGACGGGTGGAAGCCATACAAACCAACATCCTTATGTTATGAAAGATATGATGACATACCTATAGGAAGAATTCAATTTATTTACATTCTTCCATGAGGGTGGTTGCAGTTGCATTCTGACCCTGTTTGAAGTCGGGTTCACGAGTCTCAAGAGTTTGCCATGACAACCAGTTCGATGAAATAGGACAGGGCGAGGCCAATGCGGAGCGTCAAAGAGGGATTAAAAAAATCATATTCTGCTGACCGTAGGGATTGGACTTCAACCGTAATGTACATTTTCACGTGATGGGCATCGCTTGGCGGATTCCGTGATGTCCGCTACGTTGTTCATAAAGTAGCTTGTGGATTTGCAGTCTGGCTGTCCGATTCTAACATCCGCGAGAATCCTCGCTCCGTCATTGGTGGACACGTCACAAACATGATGGATCCACCAATCATGATTCTCTTGCAGCATCTTTGGACAACAAAACGATTGCAAAGGGTTACTACGTAACCCAATAAGATGTAAAGGGCCAAATAGCTCAGATACCCATAAAACGCAAAGTGTGACTCTTATCCGCCCAGCAACGGCAGAAAAACAACTGATAAGCCTAGTCTGAAATCATGCTCGCTCGCTGCATGCGTCGATGCCTGGGCAAAGAAAAATTTGCCATGGCCATCCGGCCAATCGACGGTCGACGAAGACAGGCGCCGATCGCACCTCACCAGCCGTTGATCAGTTGATGCTTGATTGACGGCTTGCGAGGTCCACAATCAGCGACTTTCGTCGCTGATCGTCGATCGGCCGGAGTCTTCAATCACGAGGGTGACCCCGGAAATCCAGCATTGGCTAAAGAAAAGTAGAAAACAATGCATGAAGTTTATGTTTGAAACATACGGTTGAAGCAACAAACCTTAAAGAAACTAATTCCGGATAAAATTTGAAGGGTTAGGGTTCTATTCTTAAACTGGCACCTGCCGGGCCTTGCAGTAGCAGGGCCCAGCAGCTGCCCGCGCAACGCATGGGGAGTCTCAAACTCCCCACAAACGTCACACAAACATCCGCAGAAAGTGTCACAAACCTGAGCTTTTTTGGATTTGTGATACTTGGTGGATGAGGTCCATGTCATGCGTCGAGGACGCATGACATGGTACCTCGACATGTCCTTTTCTCGCTTTTTGTTATTACTGGCATGGCGGTCGCGGTGTCAGATGGGTACTTAGGGTATTTTTCACTCTACGGTGGGGGGATGAGGCATTTTGTTCTGAAAACTGGGTATATGGTGACCGAAACCTATAATGAAATAAAAAAGGAAATAATGGAATATGTGATCCACTAAGGAGAAGTCGGGAGTGTGGGCCACACCTCGGGTCACCCGGGTCCCTAGAGGGGATACAAGGCTCACTGCCTCTCCCCCACCAAGTATTTTTTGTACAGAGGTTGCGCTCAACCCTCACTGGCAAACAAAAAGGTGGGAAAGTCAAGCTACGAGCCCGTGGATCGACAAGCTTGTCGATCAATGAGGCAGTCGACCGAGTCTGTCAACATGCGGCCTCGAGAAGCTATAGAGAAGCTTTCTGCCGACTGATGAGCTCGGCCGGCGTTTACGAGCACAGTTGCCATGCCCGCTACTGTTGCAGATGTTATTGCTCATCTGCCGTTGTGAATGCTACTGCAGCTGCTACTCTAGCTACGGCTATTGCTGCTACTGCTCCAATTGTTGTTGCTGAAGCAATTGTTGCTGTAGCTACTGCTGTAGCTAGTGCTGCAACTACTGCTACAAAAGCCGCTACCGTTTCTGCTGTTGCTGCTGTAATGAGTGCGGCTGTTCCTATGCTGCGAGTGTGGCTGGTGCTGTTGTGGTTGCTCCTGTTAGGGCTTTTAATGCTTCTACTTATGTTTATACTGTTGTTCTAGCTGATGTTACTGCGGTCGCTACTACACGTACGGTTGCTCTGGTTATTGCACGGCGATGCAATGCAGCCAGAAGGTGCATAGGGCTGCCGCCACTATTACTGCTGCTGTTACCGCTGGTGATGCAGAGTGTGGTTGCACTAGCCACAACGGAGGAAGCTGGGTGTAACGGCTTCGTATGTTACGCAGGTGGCAATAGCTGCCACCATGATTTCTGTGCGTTATCGCCAAAAAGGCAGCAGTAACAAGGGATACCGTAAAAGAAATATCCACAACATTGTGCCTCCAAGTCTGTCGGAGGACTACGTGACGTGAGCCCTCAGCTCCAGGCCTCCACGTCATCAGAACCTGGATGCCCCACACAGCCCAGCCCTGCCCAACCCAGATGAATCCAGTGTCGCTGCTGCGTGCTACGTGGTGGGAGGAAGAGTTCGTGTCTCTCTACAGCTCTGATACCATGAGGGAATGGAGAAATCCCCAAAGCAAAGTTTTATGTAATAGGGTATGTTGCACGGAACACAACGGAAGGAGTAGTGCTTCAAAAGGTGAAGAGACGGCAAAGATACCTTTGAAAACATAGAACTAGGAAACAATGAAAAAGTGTATGCGTCTAGTCTCACCCACATGCGTGCCTCTAGGCACGCAAGTCCAACCAACCGGTGAGAAAATAGGCTAACCCAAAGCTCCAAAACAACATTAGGAGAGAAAGCGACACACACACGGGCTCCTTGGTTGTTCGAATGACAAACCAAAACAAGCGTCAGGTGCAGAACCGGAAAGTCCACGCAATTGGATCATGAACACGCAAGGATAATGCCATTGCGAAAATGGGCATCTGGAGGTGGTCACCAAGAAAACCCTGGAAAGCACGTGAGGGCATGCCAACTGGTGCTAATGCTGTCAAAGTATTCGTCAAGTGTCCCAGCATATCCACGAGCCGTGAAGACAAGTCCAGAGGTCATTGTGATTCACATACCAACATAGGGAGGGAGGGAGGGAGGGAGGGAAAAAGGTAAAGAGGGAGGGAAGGAGGGGCAGGGAAGGAGGGAGGGAGGGGAAGGGAGGGAGGGAGGAAGGGGAGAGAGGGAGGAAGGAAGGGAGGGATGGAGGGAGGGAGGAGGTGAGAAATTGCTAGGAAGCTTCCTAACCTTGCTGCTACTGATGTGGCGACACTGTCCAGTCAGCTGGCGCACTAGCAAGCAAGCAGGTGCAAGAAACAACGAGGATCAGGCTAGGGAGACGAACAAAGTCTCATAAGCTCCAATAGCTTAGAAATGCAGAGAGAGATGACAACTGCCGTGAAGCACGCGGCAGTGTCAGTTTGTCCTAAAACCGGCTCAAATACATTGTTTTGGTCGTAACTCTGCGCACAGGCATCCAAACGCAACACCGTCTCAACCTAGAGGTACAAAATATGGAGCCGGACACTACAATTGGTCACACGTACAAATCCGGCATCGATTGGTGGACAGATAATACAAAACATGCAAATCGGGCTCGAGAGCCAGTCCAACGAGAAAACTCTAGCATCTATAGTAGAAATGCAGAGCGCCCCAGCAAGCACCCGGGACATCGTGGCAGCCGTCTGGCAGCAACTGGTGGATGGAACCACCATCTGTTGGTGCTCCGGCGCCAGCTGGGCCCGTGTCAGGGATCTGCACGAGCATGGACACGGCCGAGTGGTCATAGTAAGCTGTACAAACGGACGGTAACAACTCACATCACAACACTCCCCCATGTCCATACACATGCAAAACTGACATAGGTGCACAACAAGATGATCAACAGTCCATGCTCACACACCCCACTCTCAGCCACTCTCAAGCAAGGAGCGTAGCCCGACAGAACAAATGGCCACCATGAACTTTACGTGTGTAAGTGCCTTGGTCAAGAAGTCAGCCCACTGCATGTCCGTGCCGACCCAGATGACAGAGATCACCTGTTGCTCCACAAGATCATGCACGAAGTGATGCTCCACAGCAATGTGCTTCGTGTGTGCATGAAGTACACCAGGGTTCTCTACAATGGCAAGAACACTCGGGTTGTCATAACGCAGAACGATGCAAGGCACAGACTGACGCAACTCACGAAATAGACGTTGCAGCCACACCGCCTCAGCAGCCCAAGCCCCCAGAGCAACATACTCAGCCTTTGATGAGCTACGTGCGATACAACCCTGCTTGCCACCGCACCACAACACAACAGTGCCACAAAGCATGAGCACGCAGCCTGTCCGACTGCGCCCATGAGGACTCCACGCCCAGTCACTATCTGTGTAGCCGTCAACTACCACCGAACACTGCCATCAAAAGCTGAGTTCGAGGTACAGTGTGGACATCATGTACCGCACCACTCACACAGCCGCATGAAGGGCTCTTGCCTGAGGACACTGTGAAAACTGTGCAAGGAGGTTGACGGCAAAGGTAAAGTCGGGTCGTGTCGTAGTGGCCAAGTACATGAAAGAGCCAATCAGGTGCAAGTACAGGGTCACGTCCACTGTCTCCCCAAGGTCTGCGGGATCATCCACCTTCAGAGCATCCTGCTTGTCAGGTGTGATGGGGTGGAGGCTGTAGGAACTACATCCAGGAGGTCAACATACTGCTCCCCCACAACGCGGGCATAACGTGCCTGATGCAAGAAGAGTATCAGTCGGTGACCATCCCGCACGATCTCCATCCCGAGAGACACAGCTGTAGGACCAAGGTCCTTCATCCTGTAGGCAGCCTGGAGAACTGCCTTGGCCTCCTTCACGACCTCCATCAAAGGAGACACAATCAAGACGTCGTCCACGTAGACCAAGATGGCAATGAAGCTCTCAGCTATCCGTCTCAGAAAGAGGGACGGGTCAACGTCACTCTGCACGTAACCGGCACGTGTTAGTGTGCCGGTGATCTCCAAGTTCCAGCACCTAGGTGACTATTTCAGGCTGTACAAGGCCTTGCACAAGTGCCTCACTGACCTCAAATCCAGGTGGTTGGATCATGTAGATCCCGTCCTCCAAGGTGCCATGGAAGAACGTGTTGTTCACGTCCATCTGGTGCAGCTCCTAGTCGTGGTGAGCAACAACCCCGAACAGAGCGCGAGCGGTGGTCATGCGGCCAATGGGTGCAAAGGTGTCAGTGAAATCTACCCCTTCAACCTGGGAGAACCCATTGGCTGTCCAGCGAGCCTTGTAGCGATCCAGTGTACCATCAGGCTTCACCTTCTTGCGAAAGACCCACTTGGCCTATACAGCCTTCCGCCAAGGCTGGAGGTCAACAAGCTCATAGACACCGTGCTCACGGATAGCTCTCAGCTCATCCTCACAAGCAGCATGCCACAGGTGTGCATCGTGAGCTGAGAGTGCCTCCTTCAACATGCCTGGATCAGGCGTCGTCGAGGGAGTGCTCTGGGTGGCTAAAACACAAGCCTCCGGACTCGGTCTGACCATGACAAGGTCGGGTGCAACATTGCAAGCAACCAAGAACTCTCAGGAGACAAACTAGTGGCTGACAGGACATGCCGGATGCACCTCAGTGTAGTCTACTTGGACACTCAAGCCAAGGGCCTTTGTGCCAGGCTCCCCACTCTGAACATTACGAGTTGGGCGCTTGGGTGCTGAGTTAGCAGTCCGCTGAGCCCTAGAGACGAATGGTCTAAGACGACCAACGGGCTCGCGGGAGTAGCCCGACGCTGGGGCGCTCACCTCAGGCTGCGGGAAAGGTTACTAAGCCAGAGCCGTAGGAGACATGGGTGTGACAGAGGGAGCTGACACCGGCACGGGATCAGGTGTACCAGAGGAGATTGATGCTAGAACGGGATCAGGTTGTGGCGGAGGGGACCGACACTGGCACGAGATCGGGTGTGCCAGAGGGGTCTGACACCGGCATGAGATCTACTATGCCAGAGGGGTCTGACAACGGCACGGGATAAGGTGTGTCACAGGGGACCGACACCGGTATGGGATCAGGTGTGCCTAAGGGAACTGATGAGACTACTGGACCCACAGCCACGATGGCTGGATCGTCAGCAGCCGGAGAGGGGACCACAGGTGAGGAGACCCGGACAAACCCATCCGTAGGACTAGACTCCCCCATCCGCCAAGAGGCCACACAAGTAGGAACGTGGTTGGTGGCCCGCGACACAATGCTGGACAAGTCGCGGTAGGTAAGAGCCTCAAAGAAGAGAGCATCTTGAGACTCCAGAATGTGATGGCGAGCAGGGTCCCAAAAGCGCCAGGCCTTTGACCGCGGGGAGATGCCGAGGAAGGTACACATGCGTCTCCGAGGTGAGACCTTGGTCCCATGCTGGTCCTTAGTGTACTAAACACAGGCGAGAGACTCGCAAACGCGGGCAAGACGGAGATCAGCATGATGGCCAAACCACAACTCGTACGGCGTGACATGGTCTGGAAGCGAACCAAGCGGCAAGCGGTTCCAGACCCATGTCATGTAAGAGAAGCCCTCAAAGGCAAAGGACTTTGGTAGACCGCACTCAAACCGCATGGCGCGAACCGCATCTTCCATGGTGCAGTTCTGACACTTAGACACACCGTTTTGCTATGGTGTAACAGGGGCGGAAAGCTGGTGAAAGATACCGTGCTCGGCAAACTAGGTAGCTATCTTGCCTAAGAATTTGCCACCACGATCTAAGCGGAACGTGTACGAGGTGTGACCAGACTAACGCTCAGCCATCACAAGCCACAGGCGGACTGCCAGTGCAGCATCCCTCTTATGGCGGAGGTTGTAGACCCACTGCAGCCAAGCAAAGTCATGTCAGGGTGAGAACATATTGACCCCGATCAGAGAGGGACTCGACTGGGAGAGGACCGATCTGGTCCGAGTGGACCAACTCTAGTGGGCGCAGTGCCCGGGAGGAGCAGTCAGGGCAAGAGCAGCGATGCATCTTACCCTGGGCACAAAAAAGACAGTCGGTCTTGGGCGGCTTCTCAAAAGAAGCTGCGTCAACACCGAGGGCTGGCTGAGTTCGAATGAGCTTGGACACAGTGTCCGAGCTCACATGGCAGAGGCAACGATGTAAGAAGCGCTGGCGCTCAGGGGAGAGAACACAAGTGACAAACACACGTGCAGAGGAGAGAGGGAGAGAAGAAACAGAGGGAATGCAACGAGACACAGGATACAGGTCATCAACAAAAGAGGCACGAAGCACGATGGCGCGTGTGTCAAGAGCAGTTACTGTGGCAGAGTCAGCAAAGTGCTCAATAATGAGACCCATCTTGGTGCATGCACGAACAACGAGCAGGCTAAGCTCAAGAGCAAGAACAAAGAGCACATAAAAAATGTACAAGGGGCCATACAGACCATCAAACTGCACAACCCCAACTCCCTGCACAGGCAACAACTGACCAGACCCTGTGCAAAGAGACCGAACGGACGCAACGGGACCTGGCACCAAAGTCAACAATGCAGGTGCCACCCGGCTCACGACCAGTCGTCGACACTGAGCAACGTGCCACAAAACCCTCTGCCTCAGCTCGACGCTCACGAGAGGACTCAAGACAACGACGAACAACACGGATCTGTAACTCATCAAGCCATTCGGTACAGTCAGGTCCATCCTCATTGCAAGCCAACATAGCACCACCACAAGAATCATCACAGGCAAAAGACGCAATAAGACAAGCTGTGTCAAGACCACTTGGCTCTGAAAACATACTCGCACCTCCCTAAGTACGAAGCGCCAGCAGCTGGCAAAGCTCCGCGATTGTGCGATCCCAAGGGTCCACATCACCGCTGTCACCTGGTAAAACGGATGCATCTGCTGCACTCGTTGCCGCGGCGCGCCCAGTCCGTGTGTCTCTTGAGGAAATCCGCTGCGTGTGTACCGGCTGAAAGCCGCGCATGATTTGAGTCCAGTCAAGGGGCTGCTCAAACTCCGTGTAGCGGTGAGCGCCTCCACAGTTGTAGCGGTGGACAGAATGTCCACTGCCACTACTCGCCGGCCGCTGCTGTTACTGCTGATGTCCCTTCTCGCGTCGCTTCTTCCCCTTCTTCCCCTACAGGACTGCAATAATGCGTTTTTTGGTACCACGGTATTGAGTACCGCGGTACACGAGTACCGCGGTACTCAGTACCGCGGCACCCTAGTTTCCTAGCGAGTTAGTACCGATAATGGTAACCGTACCGCGTTACTAGCGGTACACATCAAGAACAACGGTATAGGATGTGTACCGAGGTACACGGTACAACGCAAACTGTCAAACAAATGTAAGAACAGCATACCGCGGTACAGCTTCCAGTGAAAGGATTACACATACAAGTACATGTAGGAAGTCCAAATCTGTATTGTACGTTGGGCAAAAAGTAGATGCCACACAACAAAGTTGTTATACAAATAACTTACACCCCCCTTTCCAAAACGTTTTCCGGTGGGGGGTTCTTTTGAAAGCGGGAGGGGCCACATTTTTTCTACCTTCGCGCTGGGGCAAGGCAGCAGCGGCAATAAAGCATCGCCTGTGCGACTCCTTGCGAGCGGCCAAAAGAAAACTGTGCCAGTCGCTCGCGAGGCTGGAAAGTCCCCCAAGCTGGAGTCCGACCTCCCGCTCCCTTTTTGCTGACTGTCGTCGCCCTTTGGTCGAGGACAACCAGACAATGACGGGCATCCAACCGTTGTCCGCCGTCAGCCATTTCACCCCCTGTTTTGGGAAATCGATTTTCTTCTTGTCTATTTTACGTTGAGATAAACCGCCTGCATTCAAATATTCAGCAGTGTATTCCTTTCCTTCTCATCCACAAACGCCCCCCTCACGCAAGCCCCAGTGTGGAAACGATGCTACCGTTTTGGTGAGACCAAGCTGCCGAGTGGATGTCGGTTTGCGAGGCGAGGCCATTTCAAAAGTGGCTTTGCTACTCTCTATTGTTTACTCTTGCCATCCCCCCTCACTCTGTTGTAATGCGTTACCGCCACTATAGCCATTGCATTTCTTTCATCACATGGTACCGCGGTATTGTACCACGGTACAATACTGCCGTACTACAGAAGGGTACCTTAGCAGGTGAGCACCGATACTGTACCAGTAACGCAAAAAAAAAAACTCTACCGCGGTACTAGCGTACTGCAGTACAATAACGTGCATTACTACGTTATCGGTACTAACGTTAACAGCCCTGTTCCCCTGTGTGGCCGCTGCAACGCCTTGAGTGTGGCCGCTCAGGGTAGAGGAGGAGGAGGAGGAGGAGGAAGCGGTGGAGGTGGGACTGGTGAGCTGGGACAGAGGCGTAGGAGGGGTCGCAATCACTGCTGTAACAAGTGGACTGTGCTGATGGACGATGGCAGCCTCATGAGCCGATGTGGCCTGGATGAAGTAGCGATGGGCCCAAGGAAGCAGCTGTAGTGACTCTGACAACTCAGAGAGAGCCACACGATCGAAGCCCGTAAAGAGCTTCATGTGGTCGAAATGCGCCCCCCTCATGATGGTGTCGAACGCCCACAACTGCGTCCCGCCACCGGTCCCAAGGCGCATCGCGCGCCTCCAGTAGT
>SZWC01000968.1:157727-162727 GCA_023375785.1 Penium margaritaceum
ACACACACACACACACACACACACACACACACACACGCGCGCGCGCGCGCGCGCGCGCGTGTGCACATGCACGCACGCAAGTACCTCCCACACGCTGAGTTCGACGAGCGAAATTCGGCCATCCGGTGGATCGTTGTCGACGAGAGGGAAGATGCGGCCGAGCCTCTCCTCCACATCCAGCCTCTCTATGTACTCCGGGTCGACTGCCAAGACAAGAGCATCCCAAATGATTCGCAAAGTGGTGTCCATGATGTTTTGGTCCAGCTTTGCAAAATAGGCCAGATCCTCTGAAACAACAAAGGCATCTCGGACGCTGTGCAGAATATCTACAAAGTTCTGTGTGCGCCAAAGCCACTGCACCGGCCTCCCTTGCCAGACGCCCTTGAATGCACAGCCAAAACAACCACAACCGCGACCATTGTCAAAAAGTGCAGAGGCACGCATCACACAGCTACATGCGTCTACAACCACCACACTGCACTTGCAGTCTAAGAGACAGCCGGAGCGTTCCTAAAATTCTGTGGGAGGAAAAGGCTTCGAATATTCCCATGGCATGAGGGCATGGCTCCGACGCAGTATGCCAGAGTTCAGGTCCCCGTGTGGAGACTTTACCTAAGCCGCTCTTGGGCCGGCCTGGCTAGGGGCTTGAGGTCCAAATCTTCAACTGCCCTTTGGCCTACAGCTTCAGTAGGATGACAAAGCTGGTTAGAACCCCACCACCCAAAAAACAGAAAGGAGAGAGAGAAGGTAATAAGAATCTGTAAAAGTAGAACTTGGATTAAACCATTAGAAGAAAACAATGGACATGTAAGATCCCCTTGTGGGGCACCTCTCTGACGCCGGATGCAATCGTACTTCTTCAAAGTTGCCCAAATGGCACTCTCCTGTTTGATGCTCGCTGGCAGGAGGATTGGCTCTGGATGTAGACGAGAGGTTCGTTGATAGCTACCACTCTCGTCAGACGCACATGCAGCCATGACTTTGCTTCGCCTTTGTGTTACGTCGCTCTTCGTGTGGACTTTTGGGCCCGTGCCCTCCCCTCTAAGCCCTCTTGGGTACGGTGTCCCGATCGGTTTGATGCGTCGATTTGCCCTACAGTGTCAAGGATGTTCAGCTCAGCAAGGCACCACTACTACACTCTTGTGTGGGCCATCCCTAGGTCCTCGCTTGCCGGCACCTACAGCCCTTCCTTTGCGATTGAGGTTGTGGCTTACTCGGGGCACACCTGTGTTCCGCCTTGACGCATGGGTGGTCCGCATCAGGCCTCTTGCAGGACGTCATCACACTTTCAGCCTTTTCTGCCACCAGCATCGACAGCGGCCTCGCTGTTGTGTCACTCGTGGGCAGGGCTAAGAAATCCGGCGTTTCATTCAACTAAAAGGGCGAAAAACTCGCTCAGCGAATTCTACCGCTTTTACGAGATAATTTTTTTTTTAAGAGATTGACATTTCCTGAATCATGTTCCCAGATCCCCCAGAACTGATTTTATAACTTCCTTACAGTGAAAGGAGACCAATTTTCACTCTGTCCTTCATACTTTGAAGGAGGTGACAAATTGTTACTGCCTTGTATTTTTTTCTTTTCTCCTCAATCCTTTCATCGTCAGATGGACAGGGGGGTCAAGGGGTAGAGGGGTGGGAGGACAGGTGCCATCCCGAGCACCAAGAGCGGAAGAGTAGTAGCCGCCCATAACATGCTGCCACCTTTTGCCAGTCATGGGACTAGAACAAGGGACTTCCCCATCCAGAGGGATTGAAGTGTAGAGTTGTATCCACTGCGCCAAGCAGCGGACTTATATTGATGTTTGTATCAGTGTTGACTTCGATCCTCGATCTGGGGGCTTCGGATCGAATCGACCCGATCGATCCGGATCGCGGATCGATCGATCTCGATCTGGCCGATCCGCTGAAGTCGTCGCGCGCTTTTTTGCAGCGGACGTCCAGATCCTGTAGTTTTTTTTTCTGCAGCCCCTCAGGCCCCGCGAACTGCCGAAGGTTCATGCAGCAAACTTCTCCCCGTGATTGGGGGGACGTAGCGGCTGTCCTAGCAGTCGCGACTCTATTCCCCCTATTTCTGTCGTTTTAAGGGGACGTCGCGACTGCTGAGGCAGTCCACTTCAGCAGCGGCTTCTTTCTTTTCCCCTGCCGGCGAAGTAGCACGAAGTACAGCGGAGCTGTTGACTAGTGGGGCGCGTTTTCCAAGATGCGGTCGTCGACGCACGATTTGACGCTGGACGCAGGTTGCTGGACGCTGGACGCAAGCCGCTCTGACGCAGGACACTGGACGCCGGACGCTCGACGAGTGCCGCTCAACGCTGCATGCTTTGTGGACCTTCGACGGTTTGGGCAGGAAAGGCTGGGAGCGGCGTCCTGCGTGACTGCTGTCGTCTGCTGAACGGACCCCGACAGCNAAGTAGCACGAAGTACAGCGGAGCTGTTGACTAGTGGGGCGCGTTTTCCAAGATGCGGTCGTCGACGCACGATTTGACGCTGGACGCAGGTTGCTGGACGCTGGACGCAAGCCGCTCTGACGCAGGACACTGGACGCCGGACGCTCGACGAGTGCCGCTCAACGCTGCATGCTTTGTGGACCTTCGACGGTTTGGGCAGGAAAGGCTGGGAGCGGCGTCCTGCGTGACTGCTGTCGTCTGCTGAACGGACCCCGACAGCGGGGTCTCCGGTCCTTTTTTCTTTTTCCGAACGAGGAAAGAAAAAAAAAAAAAGGACCGCAGACCCCACCAGCAGCTCGCGACGGGGAAGCCTGCCGCGCAATGGGCAAGGCTGACCCTCTCGCACCTTTTTTTTCTCCTGACCAAGTGGACATGGGGGAAGTGAAGGGGGAGTGGCAGCCAGGCAAAGACAAGAGAAGGAACCGGGTAGAAAACACTTGAACGACAGTGAAGGGGGTGAAAATGATGGTGAATAATTTTGAGGTTTTCTTTCTCTAGTCGGATACTGCTATTTCGCTAACTTTTATACCCTACCCCCTCCTTCCCCGCCCTCGATCCACTCCTCGATCCTCTCCACCCCCCTCATGGTCGATCTCGATCCTGTCGATCTCGATCTCGATCCCGATCCTGCCAAGTCAACAGTGGTTTGTATGTATAGCTTCACTAGCATGAACACCTAGGACCATTGACATATGGTGGAAAGTGTGGCAACACTACACTTGAAAAATTAGACTACTTGGAAAAGAAAAAATGGAACCCTGGCTAAAAAATTCGGCGTTTCATTAAATCTTTCGCTGAATACTTCACTTTTAAAATTCGCCCAGTAAAATTCGCTCAGCGAACTTTTTTACCCCTGCTCGTGGGCCGAGGCTGTCGTGTTTCTTCCCGGTGTCCTCCAGAGCCACCTTCCTTTGCTACCAGAGCTGCACCTGGGGATGCATGCCGCCCTACACCAGCAGTTCAGTCCAAATTTTGTCCGATGATCCCCGCGCTCTTTTCATTCAGGCCACGAAGTATACGGCAGCAGCATTGTGCTCCTGCTCGCTGTCGCAGCAGCAGCAGCAGCAGCAGCAGCATGAGCAGCACTTTTTCTTTGCTTGCTAGCGCCTCCTCGTTTGAGACCGTTGGGCCGTGGGTCCCAGGATCAAGCGCTGTGGCTTCAGGCCACTCCCACACCGGTCCATGTGACCGGGTCCATCTCTCCGGAACAGACTTCTGCCGCCACACCCGATTTTGGCTCGGCCGCCTCCTTGGCTATCTGGAGCAGGGGAGCGTGATCGGCTTCACGCCCGGCCCGATCATGAGGCGACGAAGCCCCACATTGCCATCAAGGTCCACCATAGCACCCGTGATGAGTTAACCCACATTTGTAGCGACCATGCCCTTCCGACGCGAGACCGAAGGCCACGGTCGCACGCACATTAGCGCCCCCAATCTCACAATGGAGGATGGGGAGCAGGGGACGATGTGGGTGGTGGATGCCACCACCGCGTGACGCGCAAGGGGCGACAAAGTCATTGGTGGGCCGCGCGATCCAGGTTGAGCGGGCCAAGTAGGAACCACCCCTTGATCCATCTGCAAAGCCGGGCCCTCCAGGTCCTCGCATGAAAGACACTTGGGGGGGATTGGACCGACAGCCCGGGACATCTCGCGGTGTCTGTATCAGTTCACGGCACGTTGGAGGACTTGGTGGGCTGGGCCAATCATCCAGCCGCTTACCAAGCAAAGCCATTTTGGTGGCAGGCATTTGCCGCCTACCTTGTTGAAAGCGCTACTTCTTTCGGCCTAGGACCGCCTCGAAAGGATTATAATTTTTAAGTCGCTTTGCAAATCGACTTAAAAATTATAATCTGCCTCGAAAAGGGCCACTCAAAACAATCTATTTTGGAAAGGCCAAAAAGCGTATACACTTTCGCTGGGTTCGAACTCTGGACCTCTCAGTTGAAGTTTTCCAACTTGGAGTTGCGATAATCACATGATAAGGGATCCCAACTGGGAGGGCCAGGGTTCGACGCCTCCTGTCCCAGTTCTCATTAGGACCACTTTCCTAGGTAGGGTATGTAGCATTTGGAATCAATGCACCCTAAAGGGACAGATTAATTCGGCCCGATTGATTCGGCCTGGATCATGCAATCCGCTCTAGGGCAGTCCGCAACATTGACTAGCGCTAAGGCAATGGCAGAAGCAAGGGAAGGATAGCGGCGATGGGACATGGAGAAGTGGCCATTGTAGGGCTTGCACGAGTGGGGAGGGCGGACCACACCCATGGTCACGACCATGGCCAATGACCACAACCATGTCCATGACCGCGACCACGACCACGGCCACAACCACAACCACAACCAGAAGCATAACCACCACAGCAATGAGCACGGCCGCGAAAGCTTCCATGCTAAGGATGATGGTGACGACGCTGACTACAATGATCACCACAACGGTTTTAACACAGCTATTTTGGCTGGATGACCGCAGCGGCGACGACGACAACGATGATGACGACGATGAGGACAACGACGACGACGACAACGAATACGACGACGACGACGGCGAC